>CM076578.1:283899090-284026868 GCA_034641835.2 Pinus albicaulis | reverse complement strand
CTATGGTGTTGTAAGCACTCATTAGTAGAATCTTAAAGCCATTCTAGAATTATTTTAACCTGGAGAGGGTTTTCTGTGGTTATAAATCCTCATGTTCAAATTCCATTGTCGATTGGTTGTGTTTGATATTATGTTTTTACTGTCCGCAGTTGAATTTTCGCACATAAAATTATCAGTCTAAAGCGGAGAAATTTTGCGATGTTTATTTTGCTTCCTATTGTGAAGTATTTCGCTCAGAACTCTACTCGTTGTAACAGAGGTCTTGGGCATAGAACAGGGGACTTGGGTTTTTTGGAATCAAACTTCATGTTAAGATGCTCATCTAAAGAATGGCACAGTGAGCCTTAGCATGGAGTTGGGAGTACCAATTTGAAGTGCAGGTAGGGCATTGTACAATAGACCAGTTAGATTTCTGGACCCTAATACAAAAGTTTCTTCTTCTTTCAAAACGTGTTTCTCTTTTTCTATAACCAATGTGGGTCCTGTTCTTGTTTCAATTGGGGATGGATGAGCATTTGTTATTGCTCCAGATGATCACACTCTGGGTAGCCCTGGAGGCTATTTGGGGGTGATGAGTCCAATAGGTCTCAATGAACTGTTTCCCTCGCTGGGGAATACTATTGTAGTGGAATTTGATACTGTTCACAAAAGAGGGTGCCATAGTCATTCATGCGTGCAGAGAGGGTGAATTTCAAGCATTGCAATAGGAGGTGTTGTTGTTGTTACATTGGCCACTAGATTGTTTGTTTGTTTCTGTTACAAGCACAGAGTATTTAAAAGGACAGACAAATTTAGTTCAGATATTGTGAAATTGCCTCGGAAATTCACCTACAAAGAGCTCAGCAATGCTACGAAAGACTTTTTTTGAATGTGATTGATAATAGATAATTGCAAGCAAGGGTAATCCCCTTGTGAAACCCAAATTTCTGAGCATTTTCTAAAACCTGATGACGGAGTCATTGTAATGAACAAGTGCCTAGGTCCATATTATGTCCAAATCTACCAAGCACCAAGATCTATAAAAAAAAATCCACAGTATCTGCGAACTAAGAAGAAGAGGCAGAAAATGTGTTCTTCTTACCTGTTCGAATAGTTGGTTGGGGTTTACCACGACAAAAATTTGACAGAGCCCATGTACAATTTCGTATCATTGAAATTCTAGCAGTATCATTCAACTGGGCAAGCACCTGCCTCGGAGCTCCATGACTGAGGGCAAGATCCCTAAACGATGCAGAGTCTCCAGCGATATTTCCCAAAGCCCAAACAACCTTACACGAACACCAGTTGAACTCAAAGTTGCCCAAACAGCCTTACACGAACACCAGTTGAACTCAAAGTTGGGCAGTAGTTTTTTAAATAAAATTCCAAAATTACAAATGTATAAAGATAGTTGGGAAGAATAATTTTATGCCTCTAAAATGAACGTGCTACCCTTTCTCAAACATTATCATTCCCAGAGGCAAGAAGTTCCACAAATATAGGCAGTGCCCCGTAATCAATCACAACCTTTGTATTCTCAGAGGCTCCAAAAAAACCCAAATAGGGTCAACCCTACTACAGGAGGAAGGGCCTGCAGTAAGAACTTACCATTTTGCAAGAACCGAGGGCGAATGCTGTTCTGCAAGAGCTGAGGGTGAATGCTGAGAGCGAATGCTGTTCTGCAAGAGCTGAGGGTGAATGCGCGCGTGCGAATGCGCGCGTGATATCAGACATTAATGTAGTTTTTTAAAAAATCATTTTTTTGTAGCCCGCATTTGAATTTTCTGTTTTCCTTATTTTATTGGGCTAAACTGGATAAAATTGAATATGAATAGTGATTTAATTGTAAGATCAATGGGCCAAGGCCATACATCAACATTGACCATAGTGGGGAAGTATAAAAGCATGGATATTCATGCAAGTATAGTTATTAATGTAAGATCTAGCATCAACTGAAATTCATGTGAAAAAGTACATGAAAAATGTACAATCATCCATTGGAGAGGTAATCTATAATTATCCAGTAAGACTCTTGGCTATGCCTTGAGACTAAACTAATTCTCAATATTTTTGAATAATCATCCATTGGAATTTAGTAGGAAAACCATAGTAAATCATTGTCCAATGGCCATGCAAAAATAAAAAAAAAATTATATCAATGGTACATCAACTTTCATACATGAGAACCCGGATGCGGGTTAAGTTGGTAGTGTTTAACGTGATGGGATGGGGGTGTGGCATAAGGAGAAGCCACTGGCCCACCCGCAAGAGTGTTTTCATTCAGTTCTTAATGTCGATTGATCGGCGTTTAATGCCATTTACTCGTGGTGCTCGAATAAACCGTAGTCCCGCTCCTCGATACAAATTCACATGTCGCGACATGACTCAACCTCTAGTCCATACTTATGGTGGTTTATTATAGTTGATTCACAGTTGCATGGTAGACTGGTTTGTTATTATGGAACGTCCCTCTGGTCTAAACAGAATTCCCCCGCTTGTGAATCTGTGGTGCACTCCAGGAGCAGGGCTTTCTAATGTTTGCACTGTAACTGGTAAGAGGAGCTGTCTCAATTTTTGTTTGGATTTTGGAGAAAATCTCCACTTCTCCCACGCTGGTTCCTGCAAGCTTTCTTCTATCGCCCTGTTGCCCCTCTCGCCTCAGTCTTCTGTCCATCTTTTGCCTCCCTGCCCTACTGTCTCGAGTGTGACTATGTCGTGCCTCAGGCAGAGAATGCGCTGCTGAAGAGGCTCCACAAGGTGCCAAATTTGATGCTCTCCCTCCACCTCTAGCACCTCCTCTTCATCTATCTCCCACTCTGACAGTCAACCTAGAGGGGGCCTTCTCCGCTCGGGCCGTCGCCTTGCTTCCCCCACTCCTTCCGCTCCTCCTGCTCAAACCCACACCGCGCATTTTTCCTTTAACAACACTCTCAATCAACCTAGGGTGACTGCCTCAATTACAGTCGTCTTTCGTGAAGAGCCTCAGAAAATTGTTCCCAGTTCTCGCCCGGCGGAATGCAGCCTCTCGGCGGCTCAGGATTCGGCGCAGTTTGTTGGGCTGAAGCACCCTGATAGTGCGAACGTGTAGGGTCAGATGGGCAAGGCCACACAGGACCAAGCGAACAAGGAAGCAGTGGGTCAACCTACTGAGAGGCAAGACGCAGTGCAAGCGAACGAGGTGCAGATTACTCCTCCTCCTCCCGGGAAGGTGATCCATTCTGTTGCTAACCTGTATGATTCTGACGGGGAACCAGATAAACTCTGGTGCAGAGTTGTCTACGAACCTGATCCTGATGAATAGTTCCTCCCCTTCACTCTGGTTTTTTGCTCTATTTTTGCCCATTCTCATGGGCCTGTTCATGTGTTTCCTGCTGTCTCTGAAAATGCATCTGTTTTTTTTGCTTCGATATGGTCTCCAGTACTACAATTCTCTGGTTCCCCTACGCGGGATTTTTCAAATGAGCTGTTTTAGACTGGTTTCCCTCTTGCAGGGCAGTCTTCAAACTATGGTTTTTTGTTTCAAATGCCACAGCACTCGGCAATGTTCAGGCTTCGGCCTGCTGTACTGTACTCCTTTTGTTGGTATAATTACTTTTACTTAGAAAAAAAAAACTTTCATACATGAGAAAATAGATACTGACAAATGGTACATCATGGCCTGATTAATTTCGCTCAGTAATTTCAAATGGTATAACATTTAGTCAACAGTAATCATCAATTTCTGCACACAGAGACTAATTTCTCTGGAAGCCTCAGATTTCTTTGGCTTGTTATTCTTATAACTACATAGGCATAATTAATAGAGAGATTGAGGACATAAAAAATTCTAGGGCTTAGTCTCCACTACTCAACATGTTTTGTGAGAAATAATACATAGATTGATTTCTCTGAGTGCCTTAGCGTTCTTTGGCTCATTTTTTTAATCACAACAACAATAAAAAATGCACTGAGGATTTTTTCTTAGTCCGATTATGCAATTTTTATAAGACAAATTATGCAATATTAATAATAAACATAAATTTATTGCAATTTAGGGAAAGCTTGTTCATGTTTTTTTCTTTATATTGGAAGGTTTACTTGATTTTTGAAGTAATTTTTAGTAGATCATAGTGTTGGAATATTTAAAATTCCAGAACAACAATGGAGAATAAAACTCCCCTCTTCAACACAGAGAAAATATAAAAAAAAAATTCTTCACTGGAAACAGAGTTTTCACTGTAAAAAATATTTCATTAAATTTCAAAACTTTGGTTACAAAATCTCCTCTGACTGAGGGAATAAAAAAACTTTGACTGCCTCAAAACATAGTTCAACACAAAACTCACACTCTAAAATTTCACTCTATTTGTGCATTTACAACTCACTGCTTTGAATTGTGAATATGATGTATATATGTAAAACATATATATATATGGACCTGTACGCACGACATTTTTAAAACAAATATTAAAGAAATTTGACCACCGGACGTCAACCAAAAATTAAACTATCCTTCAATCAATTTCGGGTGCCAAAAAAATTTGCTGACGTCATCAAAAATGTGACGTGAAATTTCTATTTAATCTGCTTTATGAATTTTTCATGTCCGATTTTGGGCACTCGTACGGACGGCTGAGTGTGATGCAAAATTTCTATTAAATCTGCCTCAGTGAGATTTCAAATCCGGAAATTTCAATTTCGGGTGCCAAAAAAATTTGTTGACATCATCAAAAATGTGACGCGAAATTTCTATTCAATCTGCTTTATGAATTTTTCGCATCTGATTTTGGGCACTTGTATGGATGGGTGAGTGTGAAGCGAAATTTCTATTAAATCCGCCTCAGTGAGATTTCAAATCCGGAAATTTCAGGTCTGGGACCACTGTCCTTCAATTTTTTAAACTCTGATCAATCAAAAATGGCAAGCGGCTCTCTGCAACGTTTTTGTTATACTGCGATCTTGACTGATCGCTGGAAATGGAAGGCGGCTACCTGTACATCCGCTGTAAGTAATTTCAACACATAGCATATATTGAGGAAATATTAGTTTGACAAGAATCAGTTATTTCTCTTGAAACTTTAGGTATTAAAAGTCCATGACACAGATATATCACACTCCAAAATCCAAAGAAAATGGAAGAGCGTTCAATTTTTTTAATCAAACTTTTATTGGTGAAGGGTTAATTTATTAGGAGAACATCATTAATGAAGTGCAAAATTTTAAACGTAACGTTTATTGACTAGAAAAATAATGACCAAAACATCAAAAAAAATTGTGTGACGGGTAAAGAGAAATCCAAATTCCAACCCTGCCTGCCACTTGTTGGGGAGTGGCGGTTATTCACTTTTGGTGAGTGGAGGTTATTCACTTTTCATTTACAGCTTACCATGTTACTCATGTTACCAATATTTTCACATGGCTCACTTTTAGGTGACTACTTATTGTACTTCTTCTTTATAAAAAATAATTGGTAGATAATTGTATATATTATTTGAAATCTATAACAAATCCAGGCAACAAAATTACAACAAATAGAAAATTATGCAAAAAAATCACCAGGGAACTACTAATGTGTAGATACCCTATCATTTCTTAGATCCTCATAACTTACCAAAACCTACTATATTGGTATACACATAATATGGCATTTACCTGAAGTATTTCATATGTATCTAGAAGTAAATAAGTTGTATGACAATTGTTATGGCAGATATAAGATGTGTATTATAGTTTATATTTCAATTTTTCTAGCATGCATGTGCGGTCCATATAGTGACTACAATTACCAATATATTTCAGTGAATATGTGAAGATGATCTCTCGTTAAGTCCTAATTACTTAAAGCATCATTAATTAGCTTTCCAAATGAACAAAATATGTTAACAAATTAGTAAAAACTAGGAAAACAAATCATGCTTTAAAAAAATATGGCACAATGAGTCACACTCTTAGATTTATTTAATTACTCATCAAGTGTCGCTACAACATATATATGATCACCATTACCATAGAAATGGGACATGTGACCATAATTTTTGTTTTGCCAATGACATTCCACATCATGAGCATTGTTTAGGGTTGATTGTCTTGATTTTTTTTAAACAAATCATTTATACATTTTATGGAAATTATAGACACAATTTATAATCACATTACAAGATCATGATGTATGGATATTCCTCATCATTTCTTAGATACTCAAAACTTACCAACACCTAATAGATTGATATACACATCATATAGAATTTACCCCTAGAATGCTACATGTATCCTAAAACAAATTAGTTGTATGGCAATTGTTATGGTGCATATATAATGTGTATTACAGTTTATCTTATAATTTTGTTGAAGTAGCATACAACAATTTACATAGTGATATGAGAACCACTCTCTAGAGTATACATCGATTTTTTACACATGGCTTTTCAATTGATTTTTAAGATATATCATTGGTGATGCTCACATGATTATATAATGAACCATTAAGTTGAACTATGAAATTATTCCTCACAACACACACATATTGATGAATTAATAATTTTTCTCATATAATTTATTTAATCTATTTTGAAAAAAAAATAAAAATTATATATAATTATTTCTAAGAAGAACAAGAGAGAGTTACTTACCATATCTTCGTAAAACATATAATAGCGACGTTTGGAGGAAGCCGTCTAACGACGCTTTGGGGCATAGTGTCGCAATTGCGACACTTTTTCTAAGTGTCGGTATTGCGACACGTTTCTCTAAATGTCGGTATAGCGACGGTTTCCCAAGATCAATGGCCTAAAGTGAACCCGATAACTTACCTTTTAACTTTTCAGTAAGCGTCGCTCTTCTGACGTTTTGAACGATTTCCATTTTCGTCGGTCTTGTGACACTTTTGCAATAGTATCGCACTGAACACGATAAATTACCTTTTCCCTGCACCTTTCCTTTTCATCGTGGCTGTTCGCTCGTTGAATCCAGATCTGACAGCGCTAATACATTTCCGCGCTCATAAAGTAATCGTTTGATGTTTTGGAAAAGCTGCGCGAAATGGGTGGTTTTTCCAAACCACCCGTGCTTACGTATCGCCACCACGTTGTATCGCGTTCGAAAAGCTAGTTTCCGCTTATCACCATTTATCCTCACGAATACCACTGGCGGTATTCCCTAAACCTCACCCGTTTAACCCGAGTTTAATGTCATTTAACTATGGTTATACCATCGAAGGATAACATTAAAATTATTATTTGCATTCAAATTTTCACCTTTTCGCTTTAAACCTGTAAAAACATTGCAGAACCGTTTTCCTCAAAATCACGCCGTTTGAACCCTGAGAAACTTTGCAGAGCCATTTTCAACCTACCAGTACCATTTTTCGACGCCCATTGCCCTGAATTTCCATTACAAAGTACTAGATTGTCCTCTGCGAAGCCATTTTCAAAAAATTGAAGACTGAGCACCTCTGAAACGTCTTCAACCGAATTCCGTTGGTTCTCCAGGTACTTTTGTTCGAAGTTGCCCTCTGAGATTTCAAAATTCCTGTCGATTTCAAATAATTACCAAAGTTACTGCAAAAAAGTGTTCATTTTTCAGGGAAAACTCTGTCAAAATTTCCCTGGAATCCCTAATTGCCCTTTCTCGCAGTTTTTTCCATACCCTGGTCTATTTTGCTGTTGAAATTGATTTTAAATACAATTTCTGAGCTTTAAATTCCTTGCATTTCCTAAAAACCCTGCTCAGAAACCCCATTTTCAGTAGAAATTCGCCAAGAAACCCCTGTTTCTCGTAAAGGAACTTAGCAAACAGTTTAAGCTTGCTTCGTTCATTATTAAAAATGACCAAGAAACCAGTAACCCCCAAGAATGGAGGCCCGAAATATGAAAAGAAGTCTTCTGCAAAGATTCCTCAGCTGATGTCCTTCAAAATCGACAAACCAACTCCTGCACTCACAGCTGATTCTACAGAAGTGGTCAGACCAGTCCAGCCTCCAGTCATTTCTCCAGAGAAGAGCCCTTTAGTTGATCTGGACTATCTAATACTAGACCCTAATGTATAATTTAACTCGCTTTATGTCTATAATTGGTGCTATGGAAAATCAGTGGAAAAGGGTGACAATGATATTCCAATTTGGGAACCCAATCTGCCTAGATATATTGTCCCTCTCACTCATTCTGTTCCTGACTTTATCAGATTATGTGAAGCCTATTATATGCCAGAAAAAATATGTATTGTAAAAAAAGAAAAAGAAACCATGTTTTACATCACTGAAGAGTCGATAAATTCCATGCTGCAAATGAATCATGACCCCAATTATGCTTCCCTAACAAGAGAAGATTTAACCCAACTATATCTTGACTTGGATTTCAATGCTAGATTCAAAATATACCAGAATTTTTGTCCAAATCAAGTTGATATTCCTAATTTAGATCCTCCTTTCGACACCGTTGATTTCCCAGATGAAACTAGACAGATTGTCTCAATGCTCTCCTTCATACTAGGATACGCCAGTGATGAATTCACTGATGTGGCTATCCTAGGTTTTCTGACTCTAAACCCTGGTCAATCACCATCCATTCAGTTCAATTTTGCTAGATGTATTGCTGATAATATGCATTATCAGTTATCCAAATTATCAGAAGAAGGAGTTTTCAGATACTCCTCTTATCTACTACACCTCTTCCTATATTATCAAACATATAAGTTTCCAATTGAATGTCAGAAAGTGGATGCAGAAGGAAAAGTTCTATCGGTAGTATCTTGTTCATCTATTCTAAGGAAATGGAACAAAGAGTATAGTTTTGCAGATTTCAATGACTCATTTATAGCCCCTGCTATGTATCTCTTGGAAAAAGAGGAGATCCCTAGGATCAATGATGAGACAAGAAGAATTCTGTAGTTATCAGAGAGCTACAAAAATGGAGATTGGTATTTATATAAAAATCATACAGAAATCAGAGTGTATGGCTCATCCCTGGCCCCATATAAGTTACCCAGATTTGTTACTACAAGAATATTTGCTTTAGAATATCTAAGACAACTATTGAATGTAGATGAAATCCACTTCATAGATTTCAAGAAAAAGACCCAATTTAAGTTGAAAAATCAAATTGGGCCATTCATTGTGAATAACAGAGAAGCTGCCAATGAGATAAATGTCAAACTTAAAGAGTATAAGTTCCCATGTAGTTTTACATGGAAGTATGACCCACGAGGTATTTTGAGTGCAATAAGGGTAAAATGTAAGTTTCATGTTTACTTGCATGATCCTAAGCCCCATATTGAAAGATATGTAAATAAAATTGAATGGGAGCCAAACACCCTATCTGATGATGATTCACAGGCAGTACAGGTAATACAGGTAGACAGTGGCAAAGGAAAATAGATTGAACAGAAAGTACATGTGGCTTCTACAAGCAAAGATACTTATAATGTACATAAAAGAGAAAGAGAAGGAGATAGTTTCATAGCTGAGACTATTGAGGACATAAAATTCAGAACTCCTTATAGTAAAAGAAGCAAGTCAACAGAAGAAGAAAAGGATAAGGCTGTAAATATTGATATAAATTATGAAGCAACAAGAATAGTCACTCAAACATTAGAAGAGCTTCAAAATGTAAAAATTGGAACACAACAAAAATATACAGTCATGAAGGAAAACCAGGCTACTGTCGATTTGCCTCCTTCTTCTCAGGAAACTGACAATACAGAGTCAGAGATTCAGATCAGATTCAGACAGATTAAAGAGAAGAATGAAGAGCTCAAGAATCAAGCTCATTCTAGATTTCTTAAGGAAAAGCCTGGAAACAAAGACAGGATTCTTTCAACATTTGATTATTCATCCAATAAATTAGTAATGTCATTCTTGAAGCCTACAATGGCTGAGCCAAAATCAGTGGCAGATTATTCCAAAACAGATCTTGAACTGGATGCAGATGCCATTCATGAATTAGATCAAATTGAATTTAATAGGAGCAATACTGAATTGCTATATTCCAAAATTGTCAGTAAAACTATGAAATCAATTAGGCTTGAGAAAACAGTGCTCAACCTCCAAAATCAAATGAGGTTGGACAAAGCCTCATTGTATGCTAATAATTTAAGAATAAAAGCACTAGAAGATATAGTGATTGAAGCAGGGGGTGACCCAGCCAACATTGAAGGGGAAAAAGTCTTAATTAAATAGAAAAATGAGGATATAGCTGCTCTTAGAAAACAGTTGAAGTTGCCTCAGAGTGAAAAATCTCAAGCAAAAGAAATTCTACAGCAAAAAATAGAGAATGATGATTTAAAGCAGCTTGTACATCAAATGACAGGTCAGATAAAAACAATGGAAAGTCAAATAGAAGCTCTAATGAAAGAGAATGAAGAACTAAGAAAAGCACAACCAATGGTCATTCCTACAGTGATCCCCACTGTAAACATTGCTATACCATCTACTTTGGCAGAACACTTGGCACCGAACGGAGTACTGCCAACTGCAGTGCCAATTACTTCTCTAATCTCTGCCTCTTCTTCTTCATCCTCACAGAGGACCACACCACAAGACCAAGATAAAGAGATTCTTAGTTTGAGAGGCACTATTAAAAATTTGGAAAAATCAAAAAATGATGCCTTGACTACTTCTAGAGGACATGAGCAAAGGGCTGATCGACTACAAGAACAGGTAAAGATTCTGCAAGCACAAGTAAATCTTACAGATCAAGTGGCCTTTATAAAAAATCATTTATGGACCAAAATTATTGATGGCATTCATTCTTAATGGCCTTCAATTCGGATAATTTATGAACAGAGGGAGTTACTTCAAGTTGCTAGTGCAGAGATTGACAAGACTAAGAGGGAAATTGACAAAAAACCAGCCCAAGCAATCCAACTCATAGCTTTTTTTAAACAGTAAGACCAGGGAAGAGTTGGAAGAATTGAAAATTGTTGATAGAACAGAAACCATTCTTCAAATCAAAAAGGTCCTGAACAAAAGAAACATAATGAGTAATCTAGAGGACCGGTGTAAAGACATGAATTTATCCATCTCAAGATTTTTAGCCAAATACAAAACATTGTTAGAAGCAGGTTTGCCTGATATTCATGCATTGAATGACAAGTTAATGCCTCAGAAAGATTATGATCTAAAAATCAGAAATCATGCAAAAGAGCAAGCCAGACAACAACTGCCTCAAGGATCACCAACAGGCAGAATACTTCTTCAGTATTTTGAAAATATGTTCTTTTTAGATAATGAGATCAGGCATATGTTCACTATAAAGCCTAACTTTTCCAAGTATACAGAGGCAGATGAAAGTTACAGAAAATTGAAGACTATGAAGATCCCCTCTATAGAAAAGTGGCAAGAATTCACAGATCTGTTGTGAATTTAATGGATAAAAAATAGGAAATTCACTTGCAAATTCATTTTTTACTGTTACCTCAAATGGTAAAAATACAGGGTTAAAGTGCAGTACAACAACAATCAGTTCAAATTAGAATAATCAGTTCTATTTTTTCTTGTAAAAAGGTAACAGCGTGCAAACTGTTTTGCAGCTGTCCCTCTTTTTAAGTTTTCTTTCCTATTTTTGATTAAAACATTATCTCAATTCCTGAGATATTTTGTAAACATTTTTTTGTATAAATGCTTCACAATTCGAAGTATTCAGTGTGAATAAAATTTCTCAAGACAACTATAGTTCGTGCTCTCTACTTGGCATTTTAATGTTTTCTACTTTGTTCGTGCTCTCTACTTGGCCATTGGCCTGTGGGTGATATGGAGTTGTAATCTTGTGCTGAATGTGGTAGTTTTGCA
This sequence comes from Pinus albicaulis, assembly GCA_034641835.2. NCBI lineage: Eukaryota > Viridiplantae > Streptophyta > Pinopsida > Pinales > Pinaceae > Pinus > Pinus albicaulis. The sequence continues at coordinate 284,015,128 of CM076578.1, read as the reverse complement.
ATGTTTCAACTAATTTATTACCTAAAAATTGTGGCCCTCCATCTATGATTATTTCCCTTGGGAGACCATAGCGCACAAAGATTTGGAAAAGAAACTGTACTACAGAGTCCTCTGTAGCTTTTGAAAGTGCCTCTGCTTCGACCCACTTAGTGACATATTCGGTTGCAACTAGGATGTATGTTTTTTGGTTTGAGGGAGGACTAATAGGACCAAAAAAATCAAGTGCCCAGCATTCAAATGGTTCAATCACTAGTTGAGGGTTCAAAGGCATTTCATCAGACTTCCCAGGGCGTCCTGCCCTTTGGCAGCTATCACAGGCCTGCACGAATTTTTTGGCATCCTTAAAGATGGTAGGCCAGTAATAGCCTATTCGTAAAACCTTATGGGCAGTTCTACGGTTCCCAGTTAGATCCCCTTCTTCAATCTTCTTATCTGTAGCTTAAGGATTTTTAAGTGCCCTTTTGCTTAGATTCCATCCACTCCATCAAATCAAGCCTATACATAGCCTTAGAAGGTCACCTATCTTGCCCTTAGCACATTTGCATCTCTGAGCCTTATTTCTTAGTTCTGCTTGCCTAGAGAGTTGACTCTATTGCCCAATATTCTGGTAGATCCTTCTCGTTTACCTTGAAATCTCTTTATTCCCACCAATCTTTTAAAATCAAACCCAAATACACAATCATAGCTAGCCTAATATATGTTACTAAAACAAAGCTAAATCATACGGAGAGATCCCTCTCTAGAGTTCAAGAAGGCTAGATCTTGAATTCCCAAAGCGGTTCTTGGTTACGCTTGGTATTCTTAACTAAAAAAATCCATATCCCACAACCTGAGAATTACTAGGGTGATAACATGCCTTGGGGGTATTATGATCCTTGGAGGAAACTCCCACAACTAGAAGAGTTGACAGAGAAAATTGGATTGAGTACAAAGGTGTGGCAGGTGGGTTTTACCCTGTACCAATTTTTATGGTGCATATATGATGTGTATTACAGTTTATCTTATAATTTTGTTGAAGTAGCATACAACAATTTACATAGTGATATGAGAACCACTCTCTAAAGTATACATGGATTTTGTACACATGGCTTTTCAGTTTCTTTTTAAGATATATCATTGGTGATGATCACATGATTATATAATGAACCATTAAGTTGAACTATATAATTATTCCTCACAACACACACACACAAAGCGTCTCTATTGCACCGGATGCCTCCAAACGTCGCAATTGCAACACTTAGACATTGTGTTACAATTGCGACGTTTGGACACATCTGTCGCAATAGCGACGCGTTGGAGAACAGGGTCGCCATTGCGATGTCTTCCTTCAGACGTCGCAACTACGACACTTTGTCTAAGTGTCGGTATTACGACCCATTTCTCTAAACGTCGGTATAGAGACGGCTTCGGGCGAGATTGAAAAAATTTGCAGAAATTTCCGACATTTGGTCAAAAGCGTCGGAAGCAAGTGTCGGAATTTCCGCCAAATGTAGTAGTTTAGCGACGCTTTGGGCCATGGTGTTGCAATTGCGATGTCTTCCTCCAAACATCAAAATTGTGACAAGTTTTAGGTGTCGGTATTGCGACAGGTTTCTATAGACGTCGGTATAGCGACGGTTGCGGGCGGGATGGAAAAAATTTGGGAAAATTTCCGACATTTGGTCAAAAGCATCGGAACCAAGTGTCAAAATTTTCGCCAAATGTACTAGTGTAAATTCAGAGAAGGAAATGTTGTTCCTGATGACTCTGAAGGCTCAGGTATATTAGTTACAGTGATAGATGACTGAGGGGAATTCAAAATATAATCATCAATTGATGTATTTTCCCTTTAGACTTCAATATCTACAAGAAATTCTGGATCTGAAACTGTGTCATCAAGTATAGTTTCAGACTTACTCTTAAACAAAGAAAGCACAAAACTCTCATCAAAAGAAATATCTTCTACAAACAACCACTCACTGGGCCAGGTATGGGATCCGAAAATAGGTGTAGGACTTAGTGAACCCTCTTGTCTTCTGAATATTCTTGGAATAAGATTAGGATTCTCAAACATAGGGGGAGGATTTCGATCTGGATTGGCCCTTGTGTATCTTCTTGAAGCCAGTGTGGTGAAATTTCTACTTTACAAAATTCTATTTCAGCCTAGAAAACTCTGAACATCATCTTCTAGAGTCCAGGAATTTACAAGAAAAATATTACTGAGGTGATCCATATTTATGCTCTGATATCAAAAATATATTATGACTGTGGATGTTTGGAATAAGTTCTTGTAATTGTATTCCCCACCAAAGCACTTTAACAGTGTTATCCTTGCAATAATATTCAAACCTCTCAAAAAAATCTTTAAAGTTTAATGTGATATACGAGAACACATTTAAAAATACATAAGAAAACCTTATCACTCCGGTCATAATATCAAAACGTTATAATAATGGCCCTATTCCTTTAAGAACTGCCAACCTTCCAACTTATATCATTAAACCCATTTATTCTACCAACGCGACATACATTTCATTCAACGGGGCCAATGCATCCATTATTTTCATTTTTATGAATTAAATAAACATTTAATAATGCAAAACTGTCAGACCATACCTCAATTTATCGCTCGTGCACTTCACTGCGCGATTGTCATCAGATCTATCATTCTCTACATCGAACGATCCTCGTCAATATCGTGTTTTTTCAAAGGCTGAGGGTTAACACATGAAAGTTGCATGATATGGGTGGTATTTGGGATATGACATGCCCAAATATTATTGGATCACGTTTTTTTTGGCGTGGTTTCGCTCTAGGCCAAAAGCGGCGCGACAAAGGCGGTATTTTTTCCAGAAACCCACTTCTGGTAAATAAACAACGCTTAACTTAGATTTTCACCGTGGTTTGACATTTTAACTCCTCGCGTTAACTCAATGACTAGGTCCCACTAATATTACTCCGTTGGCAACAGAACAAAGCTTTTCACTTCAACAACAGAGATTTCTAAGGGTTCGTCACGTTCTATATAACAGGGTTTAACCTTAGACAGAGGTTTCAATATTCTTCATTCACAGGGCCTGACTATGAATTTCTTCAAAACAGAGGAACACATTCAATTTGAGTGCCGAGAATATGAGCTCGAATATAGTTAGATAATATTCTCCCCAGTGGAGTCGCCAGAAATGTTATCACCTAATTTGAGCTTTAGGCTTAAAAGGAAATTCAGGGTAACCTTTAAACCACGCTCAGCCTTGTAGCTAGCCCTACAAGGTTAGGAGAGGGCTCTCTCCATGAAAATATATTCAACAAAGTACAATTATGAACTAATATTAGGCTAGGTATAATAATGGGATATGTTTTAAAGAATGAATTTCAGGGTTGTATGGAACAAATGGGACAGTTTGAATCATGGAATTAAATCAGGGATACAAGTTATTTCATGGGGCAAGGTAGGCAAGAATTTTTAGCAATTAAGTTTAAATAATGATGGGATGGAAAGACTGGTGAGGAGCTTAAAAGGGCATAGAAGATGGATCCCTTTCAAATAGAAGAAAACACAGAAAATTGAATGATTTCCCAAGGTAGAGCATAAGAATGGATTCTACCTATCTATCTTGAAAGAATTCAACCAGAGATATCTATGAATGAATGGTACACATAAAAATTTCACATATGAAACAAAAGGAGAGAACAAAAGCCAAATTTCATACCACATGGATCCCACAAATCAGAGCTGCATGTATTATTAATTCCCTGTCAAACTATACAATGGGAGTGCAGAGCGTCCTCTTTGATTTCCACACTATTCCCTTACTTACTAATTTACAGACTGCTTTACAAATGATTCAAAATTACATTAAATAGACCAGAATGTGAGGGAAGAAGATCCAAAAAAAGAGGAGTTGTTTTCCAACTCAAGAACTGAAGTCCGATCATAGAAAAGAGAACCAACAATCTGCGCCTGAAAATAAGGAACAACAATACATTTTGAGCCATCTGAAGATTTCGCTGTTACACTAGATGAAAGAACAATAGGCAATCCGAAAAACAGATTCCTATTTTACTGGTGCTGTAGAAAGCTCTGTCTCATATTAGCTCTTGGCCCTTTGACTGTTTCTTTGTATTATTACTCTCTTGAAGAAAAATCCATATTTGAAGAAAATGCCTTTGAAATAAAATAAAATGAAATTATTCCTTTAGTGAAAGGGGAAAAACCCATTTTTGAGTGGAAGGAGCGAAGGGAGAGGAGGTGGGATCCAAATTGCAATCACAATTGAAATCAATGGGGAAGAGGGGATATAATGTATAATGGAGCGTTTGAAATATGGTATGCGATGGTGTAATTGAAATTGGGGATCGGAGGAAAGTAATATTTTATGGGAACAGGGCATATAAAAACTCCAATGCAATTGGGAAATGTCCGATGGGGTTATAAATAGAAGAGCGGAGAAATCCATTTAAAACAAATGAAAATAGTTTTTCTGCTTTTGTAAAAAGGGAGAAATGATTTTTACATTGAAATAGCGGAGAGCCTTTAAGGTGAGACCCGGGAGAACAATCACAATTAGAAGTCGGGAGGGAGCAGGGCCAAGTGTATTACACAATAGGATTTTCCCAATGCGATTGGGAATAAGAAATGAGGGGGAAGTCCTCTGTAAAACGAATTAAAATGAAATTTAAGTTTTACAAAAGAAACGGCCCTTTATTATGAATGGGTGGGAAAGGTTTAAAGGTGGGACCCATCAGTCAATCGGAATCAAAATCAGGAGAGGTAGCAGAGGCAAAACGTAGGGCGCAAAGGGATTTTTTCTATTGGAATGGAGCGATTGACTGTGGGCCATCGGATTAGAGGGGTCGATCGACGGTGGAGATGCGTCGGAGGTAAATCGGATCGTTGATTATCCAATCGCATCGGATTTTTTACAAGGGATAATCGGAATGCATCTTGTAAATGTTGCGATTGCGATCGGGAAAAGGGAAAGGGATTGTATCGGACCAGCGGGGTTTTATAATATATAACTTAGAACTTTATTATAAAGGGGTATGGAGGGGAAGTGGTTTAATAAATTGTATATTTGTTTAAAAGATTTTAATAATGTGATTTTTCCATCGGATGGGAAAAAAAAGGGGGTTTTATAAAATAAAATGTTAAACTTTAATAACATAAAGTTTAAGGGAAAGTTGGTAAAAGGAGAAGGGTTAGGTTATAGGGGACTTTATTCACTTAGGCATAAGTTTCAATCCAGGAGTCAGTTTTGAGATTGTAATATACCGTTGGAAAGATCTTTCTAGGCTCTTTCTGATGGACATACTTAGAACATGATCTGACACTGAATATGCTATGGAAAATTTCTCTGAAAGGCAGGGTGGTGACTTTGTGGAGATCGCAGCTTCTGAAGTGTGACTTATTACATATGATGATAAAAAATTACATAAAGGATGATAATAAAATTAAGCATCATGTTTTCACCTCAGAACATGGTTTTGAGGTGAAAATTACATCAGAATGAATAAAAAATTTCTTTGATCTTCCCAGGTGCTATGACTTTGAGTTTATTGACTTCCTCATGACCTTGTTGATATTTATTGACACTTGACTCATTAATTTTGACCATGGTGAGATCCTAGAACCTAATGAGACCCATCCTATGACCTACTAACATGACTCACAAAGTGAAATTAACTCATGACTAAAGACCATAGAGAGGAGAATTAGCAAGTTTCTCATAAGGGAAAACTGACAAAAAATCACTACCATCAATGAATCCATGACCTAGTGGAATGGTGAAAATTTATGGTATGGGACTCCTAATATGCAAGTGCAAAAGAGAAATTTTGATCACTGATGGAAGTATGACTAGACTGACACTAACACAACCCAAAGCACTTACATTAAAAATTTCTCCAAAAAAATGTCTTTTAAAAATTAAATGGAGCTCAGAATATTTCCTTCAAAGTCGTGAAAAAAAAAAATTCACTTAAAAAATTAGACAAAAACTCACTCTAAAAAATCATTATAAAATATTTTATTCAACCCAAAACACTTACTCTAAAAAAATTTCACTTCAAAAAATACGTCCAAAAAATCTCAATTGAAAAGTACGCCCGACCTCTTCAAAATGTCATTTTAAAAAATATCTCCAAAAAATGTCCTTTGAAAATATAGCCCAAAAAATATCTAGAAAAATGTCTCTTAAAAAAATAGCTCCAAAGAATGTCCTTTGAAAATTAAGTGTTATGAAACCAGCTCAAAAAGTAGAAGAAAAGAGAGATCAACGCCTTAGAAATCAACCACTTCGAGGGGGAAACCACCAATACATTACATAAATGAACAATTCTTGGATGATTCAAATGACCAAAAACTCCTTTCGATATATAGGAGTCCATGGGGCCACAATGTAATCATAGCCAGCCTAACAATAATAATGTCAGGGCACAATAATAACAATATGGGGGTTACAGGGGTAAAATAATAACGATAAGGATGTTACACTAGCAACAATAAGGGGCTATACTAGTAATATAGGGAGCTAACATGCTCCTCTACTTCAAAAAAGTGTTGTCCTCAACGCTTGAGTAGATCCAGGTTCTTCTGTATAAAATTTTCATCCTCCCATGTAGATTCTTTCGCGGGTAAGTTCTTCCATTTGATGAGATACTCTAAAATTAATGGATTTATTAGATGTCAAGTTCTTGTTTTTGTGTCTACTTCATGTTCCAATACAGTTTTTCCTTCCTCATCAAGTTCTAGAAATATTGTTTGAACTGAAATTTTGTCCCCTATAACCTTCTTTAAGCATGAAACATGGAAAACTAGATGCACTCACGGAGAAGAAGGAAGATCCAATTTGTATGCCATGGTACCAATATTTTTCAACATCTTGTAAGGACCATATTACTTTGGTGATAATTTATTATCCTTCTTAGCTTTCTTGAGGGACATTTGTTTATATGGTTGTATCCGTAAAAATACCCAGTCTCCTACAATAAAACTTCTCTCACTGCGATGTTGATTTTCCTGTTGTTTCATTCGATTTTGTACCAAATTTACGTTATCCATTAAGAGATGGAGAACTTCTTGTTGATTCTCGATGTGATCTTCCACTGTTTGGAACCTAGAATTTTCCCTTGAATAATATGTGATGGACGGTGGATGATATCCATAAAGTTCCATAAATGGGGTCATTTTTGTTGCCGTATGGAAGGAAGCGTTATACCACCATTCAATGAGAGGTAACCACTTGACCCATTCTACTTGCTTATTAGGTACAATACAATGAATATATCATTCCAAAAATTTATTCACTATCTCAGTTTGACCATCATATTGAGGATGATAAGATGAGCTATGAGCTAGTTGAGTACCCAAACAAGAAAATAATGTCGTCCAAAAATTTCCTGTAAAAATGGGATCTTTGTCACTTACAATAATCTTCGGGTTACCATGTAGCTTTTCAATTGTTTCCACAAATGAAGTAGCAATTGTACTTGTTTTAAATGGATGAGATAATGCACAAAAGTGTTCATGCTTGGTAATTCTATCAACTACCACCATGATGACACTCTTTCCTTCGGACTTAGGTAAACCTGTGATAAAATCCATTTAAATCTCCTCCCAACATTGACTTGGAATGGATAAAGGTTGTAGAAGACATGAGGTCTTAATTGTCTCAAATTTATTTTGCTGGAAAACCAAACATTCCGCCAAAAAAATTTTGAATATCCGATTTAAGGCCATCCCCAAAAAATTATTTCTTCACCTTGTGGTAATTTATTAAAAACCTTGAGTGTCCTCCTAAAGGAGAAGTGTGAAATTCCAAAAGAATCTTTTGTTTTAGCTAGGAATTATTTCAAATATATAAGTGATATTTGTACCACAAGGAATCATTTTCCCAACTAAATGTATCAGATGTACTAGTATCTTGCTGGAAATTTTGAATGAGTGTCCACATTTCTTTGTCCTTCTTCCATTCATCCCTTGCTTCAGTTATCCAATTTGGTTGGATAATAGAAATGGAACAAAGAAATGCTTCCACCTCTTTATCCTTTCTTGAGAGTGCACCTGCAACAATATTTAGATTCCCTTTTTTTTAGATGATTTCAAAGTCATAACCCAACATCTTTGTGACCCATTTTTGTTGCTATTCTGAAGACATTATTTGTTCCAAAAACTGTTCAAGACTATCATGATAATTTTTTACCTTGAAGTGTCTTCCCATTAGGTAAGGTCGCCATTTGTTTATTGCATGTAGTATTGCCAACATTTCCTTCTCACAAATAGCCTTTTGTAAATACTTTCCTTTGATTGGATGAATTTCAAAAGCAATGGGTCTTCCTTCTTGCATTAAACCGGCACCAATTCCATTTCCCGAGCCATCACATTCCACAATAAATGTTTTTTTTAACTCTAGCGTAGCTCATAGTGGCGGTATGCACATTGCCTCTTTAAGATGTTCAGAAGCATTAGTTGCATCCAGAGTCCATCAAAATGCAACTTTCTTCAATAATTTTGTTAGAGGTGCTGTTATTCTCCCATAATTCTTAACAAACTTTTGATAATACCCTATTAACCCGAGAAATCTATGCAACTTCTTTATGGTTGTGGTGAATTTCCATTCCTTAATGGCTTTAATTTTGTTAGGGTCTACTTTAATACCCTCGTGAGATACAATATGACCCAGATATTCCACCTCTTGTACTCCAAAGAAAAATTTCAATGTTTTTGCATATAATTGTTTCTCCTCCAATAGTTTGAGCACCCTGTCAACATGTTGAACATGATCCTTCCAAGACCTGCTATAGATTAATATATCATCAAAAAATAATAGCTCAAATTTTCTAAGGAAGGGTTTGAAAATGGAATTCATCAATCCTTGAAATGTCACTACAAGAAAAAGCACATTGGTGAGGGGCGAAAATGGTCACCATAAGCTCATTGGTGAGGGTCAAAAGAGCCTTCATCACGAAAATCTTAACGTCACCAAAGGTGGCGTCACCGAAAGTATAGGTGTTGTGGTGACATTCAAGGTCCGTCACCAATAATGATTTATAGTGATGAATAGTGACCATCACCATTTCATATGAGCATTGGTGACGGAAAATAGCCTCTGTCACCAAAAAATTGAACGTCACCAAAGGTGGCATCGCCGAAAGTATAGGTTTTGTGGTGACATTAAAGGTTCGTCACCAATAATGATTTATAGTGACGGATAGTTATCGGCACCATTTCATATGAGAAATGGTGACAGACAATAGCCTCCGTTACCAAAAGACTGAACGTCACCAAAGGTGGCGTCGCCGAAAGTATGTGTTGTGGTAACATTCAAGGTCCATCACGAATATTGATTATAATGACGAATAGTGACCGTCACCATTTCATATGAACAACAATGATTTTTTGTGATGGACCTTTCATGGCCGTCACTATTGGTGCATATATATGGTGACGTTCATTGACCGTCACCATAAACTCATTGGTGATATCAAGGTCTGTCACGAATAATGACTATAATGACAAACAATGACCCTCACCATTTCATATCAACAACAACGATTTATGGTGACGGACCTTTAATGTTCATCACTATTGATGCGTATATATGGTGGCATTCTTTGACCGTCACCATTTCATATTTTGGTGAGGGTCAAAAAATGTGACCATAAGCTCATTGAGGATGGTCAAAAGAGCATCTGTCACCAAAAATTGATCTTCGTCATTCCCTATATATGAATATCAGGGCACAATGGAATCGAACCACCAACCTCCTGCTTGTAAAGCAGGTGCTCTTCCATTGAGCTAGCACCCTTTAAATAATTAGACTTTAAACTAGCAATTGCCCCTAAAGGTGCAAAGATACACCAAAGGAATAAAAACTAGGAAAACTAAAATAATTTAGTGTCCTTGCTCCTATTTTTATTCTACGACACTCTACAAAGTATGATCTTGATCTGTGACGTATTTGTGCCAAGTGGTTCTAATTTAATAGTAAATGTTATATTCAGATAAAATAAATGAATAACTGAGAAGCCTTATGGGCTAATTTTTAATCCTTACACCAAAATCTCTTAATATTCAAGTATATGGAACAACTCGTTCAAAGTTCAAAATTAAGTAGATTTTAAATGGAAAGCCTAAAACCAGCTAAGTAGTTTACAAGTTAACATTTTGAATATAACTTCCTTTTAATTTATATGACAAGTTATGCCATAACCTTGAAACTAGTTTCTTAGCTAAAAGACTTTCTTAAGTCAACAATGACAAAGACTGATAGTCATGGCAAGCAAAATTCTCTTGTTTTTTCTAATGAGGATGCATGTAACTTGATAAAGGTTGTATGAGAGTATCAAACCATCTAAAATGCATCTCCTAGATCATGTGTCTCCTTAAGGACAATGCATATCCAAGGTAATGTGTCACCTTAAGGACTCCCACACCTACATATCCACTCCCTTAACCCAAGAGTTCACATGTCAAGGGATTTTGTGCGCTCATGCTGATTTCGGGATGTTTTTGTCATGGTGAAATACCCAACTCTACTCCACGCACACAAACTCCCTTCATGCATCAACAACATGAAGTCACCAAGCTCCATATTAATCCAAAACTTCGAGGAAGAATGTATTTCAAACATCCAAACAAGGTCTAGTAGCAAATGGCAAACCACCTCCAATGTCCAAGTCCATGATGTAAGAGCAAGGGCCAACCATTCACTATGCACCCCACATCTCATGAAGCACCCACAAGGCCTAAACGTGGTGTAAAAATTTTCAAAGTAACCCGAAAGGCTAAAAATTATGTCCCTCTCATCATAAAATCCTTTATAACTCCACGCATATTTAGTTACAACTTTCACTCATAAGTGTTGAAGAGTGTAACTAGGTAGGTCTTCATTATGACTATGTAATTATCTACTTATGTAAACATGAAGTCAATAATAATAAAATGAATTTTTGGTTTACTTGCTTCATGGGTTTCATGAGAAAGATTCTTAGTATAGGTCTATAGACTTCTTCTTGATGTCTATTAGGTACATTAGTGTAATTAAGATTCATGTAAAAGGCATGAAGAATACCCTCCAGGACGTTGCAGAAGAATGGCTTACAAACGTTGAAGATATGCCTATGAATTCAGCCTACAAACAAGTGTTAAAGTCGACCTACTTAATGGCTATAAGGTCAACTTAATTACTTGGCTAGAACTACTATATATACCCTACATATGTTGCGGTTAAGAGAACATATCTACAGATGATACTGAGGTTATATAATGTGCAAAAGGAACAAGTTTTGCGGATTAAACTCAGGTTAATACAACATGGAAAAAGGAGCAAGTATTACGGTAAAGTATACAGCATTAAAAGAGAAGAACAAATTTGCGGATTTTGGGTCTGAGTCAGTGTGGATATATCAAGGTAAAATCTGAAGCAAACAACATGGAAAGAAGGGTAACCAGATGCATATCTGAGGAATGCAGATCTAAAATGGAACTCTGATGTAAACTGAAAGGTACAGGAATATAATCTGTGGAAGCTACAGGAGCTAGACTGCGGATAGATGCAAAAATATACAGTGCAGATATATCTATGGAAGGAATTTGCCAACATCAAGACAACATTGTAATAAGACATACTGATCTTAAAGGAGTTATAAGTGAGGAAGGTAAATCAGAGATTTACCTTCCTAACTACATTATAAGATATTCAGTTACGAGTGTAAATAATTCTTTTTCAACATTTTGACTAAGTACTTTGATAACTAACTTGATGATGGAGTAACTAAGTTAAAGAAGAACACATAAGCAAGCTCACAAGTAGTTATTAAGAAGGGAATTTTGTATTACACACAAGCTCTACAAATTCTCAACATGGTTTCAGACCTATGGTTATGATCAAAGGCAGTTTGAAAGGACTCGAAACATTCTAAAAAGACCTATGTCAAAAGGGCTCAAATCATAGTAAGACAGTCCAATAATTAAGCTAGGTGCAAGTTCACAAGAAAGGTCAATCTCTATCACTATGAAAAGAAGGATCTCGGCAACATCTCAGTCTCAATGACATCACAGTGTTGAAATTACCTCTGCCTCAATTCAGTACTACTCTTATAATATTATTTCGATACCACAGTAGTGAGGAGAATCAGTCATAAAGGTGTATTTACAGTTAAGGCTCGGTGTGACAAAAATATATCAGCATAATCCGAATTATAGTGAAGATCTTTAGTGTTATAATCACAGGTCAACTATAGTATCGGTATAATCAATCACATGATAAGTATGACACTACAATTTGGAACTACCACGGTTAAAAATCTATCACTGTTTCGTGCTACCACAGTGAGAATGGTCTCACTGGTTCGGTGCCATCACATCTTGATGAGAAGTATGCCATTTCAGTTTGATGGTATCACATAGGGTCTCACAGAAATGGTCAACAGAAATCAGAGACATGTACAGTGAAGTATCTACAATCGAAGCACAAAATAAGGTCAAAACAGTAATATGTATACACAATGAAATAGTACATTCGAGGATCTCGGAAGAATATAACATAAGTAACAAGAAGCCAACAAACATTCACAATTAATTATCAAGTTAAGAGAAATCTACCCTAATCTACAAGCATCTTGATTTCTCAACATGGTATCATAGCTAGGTTGAAGGAAAGGAAGATTGACGATAACAGTTTGTTGGCTTATTTTCTTATCCCTGTGGCACCTTAAGCAAAGTATCATACAAATTCTTTGACATCCTTTCCTTAAAATACGAATTGAAAGAGACACAGTACCTTTGTGATTCATGTTAAAGAAAGACATCAATATTCCTGTGAATCGAGCTCATCAATAAAGGAAGGACTGAAATACTTAAGGGCTAGAAAAAGAGACCTATAATACATGCAAAGACTCTATGGCATTATCTCTGTAAATCAAGGATGAAATTCATATCTCTGCAAAGACTCTCTCACATTATCTCTGTAAATCAAGGATGAAATTCATATCTCTGTTGTCGACAAAATATTTCGCATAGGTACACATATTTGAGTCTCTATGTTGATTTATGAAGTAAGTTTACTATACTAATGTAACTTTCAGAGGCACCTTCTCCTATGATAAGCATACAAGTCATTATCTTTATAATCTACAAAGTACTCAAAGAAAAAGAAAATGTCTTATATGAAATCTGTTAAAAGAAGACAACTTACTGTGACAGTACTTTCAGTGGCAATATGAGCATGCCTGTGCACTCCTTTCTGAATCAAAAAAGACCAAGTGTATTCATGATAATTGTATAGTTTGAGTAACCAAAATATTGTAGCTGACATCTATTACTGCTGAGTTCAAAGGCTAGTCTAAGAGTATGAACAAGTCCAAAATTTCCATAATGATTGAAGCAAGTTTGTTTGGGGAAAAACAAACATCTGAGGTACTGTTCTTCGATCAATAAAAAAAGGTTCTGTGACACTTCTATGAGGTATCTGAAGCTTACTATAGCAAAAAATATTTGAAGATTCAAGGCATCAATGATGACACCAACATGAAATGATACAAGGTCTATCTAACACTATATAAGGTAGCTCGACTCATTTGGGAGACTATCCATATTTGACATCTAAAAATACCATCATCTTCATAATCAATGAAAATTTGTGGCACTTTGAGACGAAGGATAGAAGTGTATTGTTATCTGAAGTTAAAAGAAACCAAAACCATGTGCATCATCTCTGAGGCATTTAAATGTACAAATGATGAACTTAAAGACATGCAAACCAAGTCTTATATGTGACATAAAGGACTAAGCATCTCTATACCTTTGTGCAAAATCAATCAAAAGTCTGTGATCTACTCTATGCTACAGGACCAAAAGACTAAGGTACATAGTCTATAGAAGGGACCAAAATCATCAATATGAATAAATGCCAAGATTCTGATCAATTCTAGGTCTGAAGCTACACTTAATGACATAATTTACATTTGCGAAAATTCTGAGCATCTCTATGAAAATTATAACATGGATATTCGTGATCTGAACTATACGAAGACATACAAAACTTTTTGAATCATCAAGAATCAAAGTTTAGTGGCATCCTGTGCGAAAACCTGAGGGGATGCTACTTCGTGACAGAATTTATTATGATGATATAAGGCCCATCTCTGACACTAGAATATGTAGCAGCATTATATCTCTTCATAAGTACTGTGAGGGTATATGGAATCCGTGACACAAGTTTGTGAAAATAGCACCCTTCTCATACATAAAAGAAAGACGAATTCAATTCTTGAAGCCAACCAATTTGATATTGAAATATAAAGGACACTGAAAGCAACTTAAAGAAATCTCTGTCGCTTATAGCTAAGCTTGAAGGACCAATTAGTGAGATCAATCTGAATACCAAGTTGCAGAACTGTATGGACAGAGAAGTTTGAATTTAGTGTAAGCATATCTTTTGAAGCAGCCCCAAGAGATTACAACTTACAATATAGTAGTACCATACTCGAAGGCAATAATGGAGAACAGGGGAAGTTAAAAGAGGTATATGTAAACTATGCTCAATGCTAATAGTAGTGGCAATCTGAGCATGACTGTGCGCTCCTTTCTGAATCAAAAAGACCAAGTGTATTCATGATATTTGTATAGTTTGAGTACCCAAAATACTGTAGCTGACATCTATTACTGCTGAGTTCAAATGCTAGTCTGAGAGTATGAACAAGTCCAAAATTTCCATAATGATTGAAGCAAGTTTGTTTGGGAAAACACGAATATCTGAGGTACTGTTCTTCGATCAATAAAAAAAGGTTCTGTGACACTTCTATGAGGTATCTGAAGCTTACTATAGCAACAAATATTTGAAGATTCAAGGCATCAATGATGACACCAACATGAAATGATACAAGGTCTATCTAACACTATATAAGGCAACTCGACTCATTTGGGAGACTATACATCTTTGACATCTAAAAATACCATCATCTTCGTAATCAATGCAAATCTGTGGCACTGTGAGACGAAGGATAGAAGTGTATTGTGATCTGAAGTTAAAAGAAACCAAAACCATGTGGATCGTCTCTGAGGCATTTAAATGTACAAATGATGAACTTAAAGACATGCAAAACAAGTCTTATCTGTGACATAAAGGACTGAGCATCTCTATACCTTTGTGAAAAATGAATCAAAATTCTATGATCTACTCTGTGCTACAGGACCAAAAGACTAAGGTACATAGTCTATAGAAGGGACCAAAATCATCACTGTGAATAAAAGCCAAGATTCTGATCAATTCCAAGTCTGAAGCTACACTTAATGACATAATTTACATTTGTGAAAAGTCTGAGCATCTCTATGACAAGTAGAACATGTATATTTGTGATCTGAACTATACAAAGACATCTAAAACTTTTTGAATCATCAAGAATCAGAGTTTAGTGGCATCCTGTGCGAAAACCTAAGGGATGCTACTTCGTGACATAATTTATCATGATGATATAAGGCCCATCTCTGTGACACTAGAATATGTAGCAGCATTATATCTCTTCATAAGGACTGTGAGGGTATAGGGGATCTGTGACACAATTTTGTGAAAATAGCACCATTCTCATACATAAAAGAAGGACAAATTCAATTCTTGAAGCCTACCTATTTGATATTGAAAGATAAAGGACACTGAAAGCAGTTCAAAGATATATCTATGGCTTATAGCCAAGCTTGAAGGACCAATTAGTGAGATCAATGTGAAGACCAAGTTGCCGAACTATATAGACAGAGAAGTTCGAATTTAGCGTAAGCATATCTTTTGAAGCAGCCCCAAGAATTTACAACTTACAATATAGTAGTACCATACTCGAAGGCAATAATGGAGAACAGGGGAAGTTAAAAGAGGTACATGTAAACTATGCTCAATGTCAATAGTAGTAATGCTAAGATAATGATCTCTTGAAAAATATTAATCACTGTTATTATAACATTTGAAGTCTTTCTTTGCTAATTTATTTATGATCAAGGAATGAAAATCTCATGTATAGAAGGATTCTCAATAAAGACTCTAGGACTTTGCAGCTAACTCACTAGTTTGGAATAAGATGAACCCTAGGAACAAAACCCTATATAATCATTTCTTTTTGTAAAAAGTAGATCTAAATCTTGTTAATAATGACACCATGCTAATGTAAGAACTAGGTTGGTGAACAGGTCCAAGATTAAGAGGGATCTAACCCTTCTTCAAAAGATAATAATTTTACATCTCCTTGATTAAAACTGTTACTATTATCTTTATACTTTGCCTATTTGTTTTCTTTCATAGTCTTCTAAGTTCTAACAAAGCCTGCAAGTCAAGACAAGATATATCTAAGGTTGATTAGCAATTGGAAGAATTGGAAGAACATGGAAAGCATGAAGATTAAGGAGGAAAAAATAAGCCGATTAAATGAAAAACAAAAGGAAGGAGAAGTTAGATCTTAATGGATACTATACTACTTGAAGTTTGAAAGAAACACCAAAGAATCTTGTGATCAATAATAAAATTTGACCAATATAGGGCAATATCCTATAGCAAGCTTTTGAAGAGTTCTGATATCGTAGTACTTGCAGTTGATTGGTTCGATCCATGAACACATTCATTGAAATTATTGATGCTAATAGAGATACTACTGATGATTGGAAGCAAATATTATTTCTTGGAAAAGCATATAACTTCTAAGGCCCACTGGAGGAGAAGTAATGTACTCTATCTATAAATGTCATCTACAATAATCCTATTCAAGTCCTGCTTAGATGATAAGAGGTAATGGAATAGGAAAAAATTCCAGGGACTAATAATGGAATAATACAACCAAGCCAACTAGTACAAAGGAAGTTTCAAGATTATAAATCATAATATTCAGTTTGTCAAAAAAAGGAATTTGTCAAGAAAGGAATGTGTCTAAGAATGGCACTAGGGTTTAAAATGTACATCAATTATTTCTACTCTGTATCAATTCATTGGTCGATGATTGTTATCCTACAGTTCTTGCAAATAGCTAAATTGTTTTGGAAAATTATCCTGATATGGACAGATTTGGTGTAGAGATGCTATCTCATTTTTTATAAGTCCTTGTGCCATGAAACTAGTTGAGGTTCAAAGGGTTGAAATCTGTATATAAATATGATGGATAAATTATAATATAGCATATGTTTTTTGTGCAAATAACGGGTAGAAACTGTAAACCACTTGTTCCTTAAATGACATTTTTCCAAAACAGTCTGGGATGTTGTGAGTTTATAACAAAGGAAAAAGGGAATTGGACAAGTGAAAATGTTGAGGATGCATTGCAAGTGGGTAGATGATAAAGAGGTGAGTGAATGTCCAGCCCATCCTACAGTAGTTCTTTGGTCAATATGGATTGCCATGAACAAAGTTATATTCCAAGATATTGTTGTTTCCCCCTCACAGATGCTACACGAGATCGAATATAGTTATGGCAGCCTGCCAGAATATGTTCCTTCACACTTGTTTTCAGGAAGAGCAACTCCAGAGCTGATGAACTGACAAAAAGGAGATGGGGTCTTCTCTCTTACCCACAGGCAGATTGACATCTAATCATGCTCTATTTTGTATATTGCATGTTGGTAACTCCATAAAAGTTTATATATCAATATAGTTCTTGAAGTAATGTTCAAAAAGAAATTTTCTATGATAATAATGGGTAAATGCCTAGCCTATCAGAAGACTCTTTTATAGTCTTTCCTGGGGAAAATAGCATCCTGGATATTTCAGTCCAAAGTCAACTCTGACTATTACAAAATGTACCATTGCCTCTTTCTATTGAAATTCAAAAAATTTCAAAAGGAAAAAAAAAACTACATACTCAATCCAAAATATTTCAATAATTGGTTTCCCCTTGGATTAATGAAATAGTGGAACAAACTCATTAGAATCATTACACATTGAGTAATATTTCAGGAAATAATGTACTGAGCTGTAAATCATCTAGAGAAACAACTGGTTGACTTTCTACTGAGTTGTCCATTTCTTTTTTCTGGTTTTATAGCTTGACCACTACCATGCTCGACATTATCTGTATGTAAATAATTCTCTTTTGGACTGTCTCTGCTGCTCAATAAATGATTTTCACCAAAGATATGCGCAGTAGTCTCATGAGAAAAATTTTTCACCATGGAGAATTTTTCCAAACCATGAATCAAAATCTCATGAGCAAGATTCCTCAAGCGCTCATTTTGAACCCCACCATGTTTCAAACCACCATAAATTTTATCTTGGTAGTTTTGATTCGAAGTAGCCGTTGTGTTCTGAATAGAAGGAGCTGGTCCTTCTATATGAAGAGGAGATCTGATGTTTGCAACTGGAAGTGCTCCAGGTAGTTCCAAAGATGTTAGACTTCTCTGCAGCTAAACAACAATCCAAACATTGCAAAATTCAACTTATGACATGGAATTTCCTTTTAGCAAAAATGAATCTCAAGACAAACCAGGGATTAAAACTATAGACACACAATGAGCTTTAAGGTATAGCCTCAGAAGGTAATTATCTGAAGCAGATCTTGAATGTCATTTACAAGAAATACATTGGCATCATCAGCAGACCTGAAAAGACAAAATACTGCAGTGACATTTTCTTGGGTCATACCATTGTACTGAACATATTACTATATCAATTTCCATGACTGAACTATGAAGTTAACTAGCAATTGCAGCATATGTTGCAAAGGAAACGTTGTAAAGCAGTAATATAGGAAATACTAGTATTATATTTGCAAGACTATGCTTGGGAGTTAAATTTGTATAGAAAATAGTAGATGATTCGTAAGTTTTTCAAAAAATCATTCTAGGAGCAAGGATCATGTTTCTTCCTTTTTCAAATTTGCGATTTACAAGAGTTCAACAATTTATAAAAACCGCAAACTTTGTTTTCTAAAGAGTTGCTGGAACACGAATACACTGACCTTCCTGCCACTATGTCCATTATGTCCATTGTTACATTACTTCATTTGTCCTAAACTGGACTGACTTGGATTATAGTTTTGCAAAGTCACATAACCACCATATGGAAAAATGCCTTAAATGAGGCATCTATTAATCTGACATTCTGTTAACTTTTCTTTTAAGAAAATCTAACATTTAGTTTAATCACCAACCATTCAAAGAGGCATAAGGAATAAATTTAAATTTCAAAGTAATTCAGTTTCATGTTGAGAACATCAGAATCTGATAGTAAGTGTGTGTCGAAAGAGGCTGATCTTTCCACTAGTTTTCCATTTAGTTCACCCTTATGGGCAGCTGCCAGAACCGTTGCTACTATATCTGCTGTCTTTTTCCATTGCTCAGTTTGTACCCTCAATCTCTTAATTTTGGCTTCCATAGCCAAGTTAGCAGCCTGTGTGGCCTCAAGCTGCTCTAATGATCTGTTTTCTCTCTGGCTATTGTTTTCCATCTCGAGAATGACAAATTTTAGCTTCTCTATAGCCTCCTCCTCCCTGACATTAGCAGCCTCAACTTTTGCAAGGGCCTCTATTATTTTTTCCTGTACACTAGCTTCTGCTTCCTCAAGTTTTTTATTTATTGAATTTTTACCTTCCAATGAAAGTGAAGAGTTAGAATTTGGGGCAGTGGCAAGTGATTTCTCCATTTGCTCCAATTTTTCTGCAATGGCAAGCTCTCTGCATTTCATATTTTTATTTTCTTCCTTGATAGTCTGCAATTCATTATCTTGATCCATTAGAGAGGCCTTGAGATCTACCACTTCCATCTTGCTCTTTTCTAATTCTTCTTTTGTGGCATTGGCCTTGGCTTCAGCTTCTCTCAGAGATGCCATCGATTTACCCTCTCTTTCAGTAGACCGAGTCATGATTTCCTTTGCTTCTAGCTTATACTTTTCAATAGCTTCTTTGACATTTTTTGCCTCCAACCTAGCCTCACTCAGCATTGAATTAAATTTTCCCTCTGTGGCTTCCAAAGCAGCCCTCAATTTCTCAATTTCAAGTCTTGCGCTCTGCACCTCTTCATAAGCGGTCTCTAGTTCCATTTTAGCTTGCCCAACTTCTACAATAGTTTGCAGAAGATGGAGTTCCAGGTTTTCCACTGCCTTCTTATTCTTCTCTACTCCTTCGGCTTCTTTTGAAATCATCTCTTCCTCTCTCTTCTTTGCTTCAACCAAGTCCAATCTAGTTCTTTCAAGCTCAGCATTCAGGGAGTGTATAGTTTCTGTAAGGGAACCCAAATCAGATTTTTCCTTTTCCAGATCTGCATTTGTTTCTTCAAGCTCTGTAGTTATTGATCTTAGGGACTCCAGTGCTTTATTCTCCTCGGCTTTTTCTCTTTCAGTCTTCATTTTGGCTTCCTCTAAATTAAGGTTCGCTTCACGGGCTATCATGGCAACCTTTGATTCGGATGCTCTGGCTTCTTTAAGCTCAGATCTGAGCATCTCCAAAAGAGTATGCATATCCAACGAATTTGGTTCAGACATCTTCAAAGTGTCAATTTCTAGCTACAAACCCTGAATTTCCAAATTAGCTGCCTCAACCTGAGCTATAACCATAGCCTTGGAATATTGAAGGTTCTTAGGCCATAAATTCCAAATATTCCCCTAATTACATCAATTGAAAAACCATCACATTAGCATGATCATGAGGACCATCATTGTTGACAGAATTTAAAATTTTATATTACTGAATAATTGGAGTATCTTCCTAACAAAAAACAGAGAGGTTGGTTTATCTCAAAATCTCTATCAATTTCATGAAAAATTAATGTAGAATTTTGTATTTATGTTTTCTCACATGATCAAATATTCAATGCTTTCCTTCGCAATGGATCATTATGTAGATGGAAGATCTCTAATATAAGTAGGAATTGTCCATGCAAGTTGTGTGGTTATTTTTCCGTTGCTTATCGTGGTATTTTATGATATCATAAGCTACATAAAACCCAATAATAAATTCTGGTCCAAATCCTTGTTTTCATCATGCATGGATTGTACTCCTGCAACCATTCTGCAACATCAGCTAAAAGATAAAGCCCAGAAAATTGGATTTCAGATTTAGCCCTTTGTTTCTCAATTTCGAAAGGGCTCTTACTGCCCTCAGAGACCAAACTCTAATTCCTCTTGGGTTTCTTGGTAGCAGGCGGATGGTAGGGGCAATAAATATAATTAGAACTGGTTTCACGGCCAGCAATAAGCCTCAAATCCCTAATTTTTCAATTCAAGTTCCCTGACTGCAATTCCATGTCCTGTGCAATAGCCATAGAAATTGAACAAGATGAAGAGGCCTCCATCGAGGGTTTTCTGTTGGAGTTTGTATACTGACTACGTGCCTATTGCATAAAATGAGGCAGAGGGCAAGGACTTGGATGTTGATTTCGATTATTGAATTATTTTTTGATAGGAAAAAGACTCTAACCCATTTGGATCTTATAAATTTACAATCAACATGGACTAGTCAATTTTGTCATTTGCAACTTGGCATTATATATAATACAATATATCATTTGGAGTTCAGGATCTGAGTTTTTGAATCTTGATTTTAGTGTCTAAAACTAATGCATACTCACATTTCACATTATGAGAAAAATCACAGACGGTCTTGCTTTGACAGACTAACTGACCCACAAAGGGTGATGCTATGCACATACCTCAAGGAGATTCTAGCGAGCAGCTTGAAATGCCACAACCCCGACATTGAACCACCATCTCATTGGAAAATATCCTAATTTTTTAATTTGTACACGTCTATTTTTTTCTAATTTTTTGTACCTAGGGAAACGTCACATGACCTGGACTCGACAATGACTTGGTAAATCCAAAGTGGAGACTCAACAAAACTCCACAATATCACAGCTTAGTAAAAATACAAGGAAGTAAACTCAATCAAACTCAACAAAATTATTGAACAAAAGTGAATCTGAAAGTTTTTAATGAGGAGTATTGAGTCAGCTAGCTAGCTCTGAGAGCATAATTAATTCTGGATTTCTCACAGAATTATACAGAATGCTTATAATTGATATAAAACCAGTACTCACGTGGAGAAATGAGATGAAATTTCATGAAAATGGGCTAAAATTCAATGAAAATTATAACATACCTTATGAAAATATGAATGCAGTTGTGTCACGCTAGATGAGAGTAATGGTTGATACTTCAGTGAAAACCAGGCAGTATATGTTCAGGGTTGATTCATGGAAGAGGTGGAGGAATCATAAAAGTTTGTCCTAAAATTTAAAGCTAAAACAACAAACATTTTAAACAGAGTGACATTTTCATTCGATAACATTTATGAAAACATTTGGGAGAAATATCCTGATGTATAGATTGTACTCTCTGATGAAAGGAGGTGTTTGTGAATCGTAATCAGTTACATTGTTTTTCCTATTGTCACTTGCAATCTTCCACAGCTGATAAATCTATCATTGGGGGATAACAATATTTGTTCAACATTGCCTCGCAACCTTTCCATGTGTAGGCAGATTCAGCGCTTGAATTTGTCATAGAATATTTTTGTGGGGAACCTTTCAGATTATTTCAGAGCTCACAAAGCTAGAGTACTTGGATATATCGAGTAACAATTTCTCTAGTTCGATTCCTGCAGGAATTCGGAAATTGTGAAGGCTTCAAGTACTGAACCTATGTTGTAATCTGCTAAACGCGACAATCCCAACATTTTTTGGAAATCTCAGCAATCTGCAGAAATTATTGTTGGCATACGATCCCTTTGCCCCTGGTGTGATTCCTCTGGAGCTGGGGAAGCTAGCAAAGTTTCAGAATATATGGGCTACTTCTTGTAATCTTTACGAATAACTTGAATGGTAGCTTACCTTCGAATTTGGGGAAATTCTCCACCCTGCAAATGCTAGATATTGCAAGAAATCCACTGAGTGGAACTCTTACGTCATATTTTTGCAAGCATGGGAAGGTGCACCCTGCTCGTACACCCCGCCAAACTTGAGAATGGCTCCAGGAAGCTCCTTAAATGGGCTGCTACTATTTTTATGTGGCCCAACTTCCAGAGCGCAAGACAGGAATGAAATTCTGGGTGCCCTAGGTAGCTAGGATTGATTAGACTGTATCAAATTTTCATCTGGTTAAAACTGATAACTGTGTTTAATCTAAAGGTTGAGAATGTTTCAGTCATCTAACATCTAAATCAATGATGTATAATGGTACAGTTGGAAATTAGGAAAATTGTTTTCAAATAAAAACGTTTTACAACATAATAAGAGAATATAGTCAGAAAATGTTCCAGACATGATCAACTTCCTAGGCTACTTAATTTACAACCATA
The DNA here is from genome assembly GCA_034641835.2 of Pinus albicaulis. Classification (NCBI taxonomy): domain Eukaryota; kingdom Viridiplantae; phylum Streptophyta; class Pinopsida; order Pinales; family Pinaceae; genus Pinus; species Pinus albicaulis. The sequence continues at coordinate 283,991,887 of CM076578.1, read as the reverse complement.
TTCAAACAGTGCTAACATATGTCTGCATTTTTCATTGATCTAGAACATTGAACAACATATTCATGATTTTGTGCATACCAAGGTTGCTTGGGAGCAGGAGCTGGAGTGGGAAGCGGGAGCAGGAAGTGGGAGAAGAAGCGGGAGTGGGGAGCGACATTTTCAAAAGCTCCCAGGTTGGTAGTGAATTTTTATATATTTTGATGCATGTATGTCAAAAAAAGTATTTAGAATGATGAATTAGATATAAAAAGCATAAAAACATGAGGAAGAGAGCTAGCACTTGTCTTTTGGAGAACTTTCTAATCATATATACATTTGAAAAATGAACAAGAAGGGCTACTTCATACATGACACTAATTCTTTTGACTCTAAATGACCAATCCTAATGCTCTCAAGTGAGAGCCAACTAAAAATAAAATCACTTGCTCATGAAACCCATGAGGTAAGGCTTTATAATAATTTTATTATTATTATTAAAAAAAATTGTCAAAAAACTAAATTACACCATTACAATCATAAATATATACATGCCAAACAGTTATGCTGAAAAGCAAGATTGCTGGAAGTCCCTACAAGACCTCAAGCACACAGAGTATGGCACAAATTGCATTCTAGGGGGATATTTCAATACAGTTCTAAAACAGGACAAAAAGAGAAGAGGGACAGTGGTAAGAGAAATTCACCAGAAAGACTTAGAAGACCTGCTAATGTAGTGAAATCTCTTCAATGTTAAGCCGAGAAAATTTAAATACACATGGAACAATAAGAGGGTGGGACCGGGGCACATAGCAGCAAGGTTATATAGGTTTTTAGCTTCAAATATTCTGCTATCAATTTCCTTCACTATAACTTCAGATATCCGACCATGGTGTGGATTAGACTACTGACCGATCACGCTTCTTGTTTCTCCTCTAGTAAACTATGTGCCAATCCAATTCAAATTCTCCCCATTATGGATCGAATCAGTTGGATTTTCTGAAATGATCACTGCATCCTAGGCTCAGTGGGTAAATGGAATCCCTATAACCATATGGGAAAGGAAAGTTAGAAGGTTAAAAGCCGACATCAAAGAATGGCTCAAATCATATAATGCAAATATGTCCCTAAATGTCAAAACAACAGAAGACAATCTTGCAAAAAAGAAGGCTCAAATAGAAAACAATGAAGTGGAGAAGGTGGACTTCCAAGAAGAAATAAAAATGTTCCAAACATACCATGCAAGCCTGAGACAAGAGGAAGATATTTGGTGGCTCAAATCTCGCAATAGCTGGCTCAGCTCTGGAGACAGGAATACAAAATAATTTCACAAGCAAGCAAAATTTCGAGAGATCAAAAATGGCATTACCCAAATTTAGCATGGATCTCAAACTCTCGATTATTTTCATGAGATTAAGGCCGATGCAATAGATCCCTTATCTGCCCTGTAACATGATGACCAATCATCGACCCCCATTAGTGAAGCCTTCTTCTTGGACTTGATGCCTTCTTTGGTGACTACTGAAGCCAATGAAATCCTTGCTGCTCTGCCTGATCCTAAAGAACTTCAAAACGAAGTCTTTTCCTTTTCTCCAGATAAGGGCCCTAGGCTTGATGGCTTCACTGGTAGGTTTTATTAAACCTATTGGCATCTAATAACAAGATATTTGTGCAGAATGATCGAGTATTCCCTAAAGATCTCATACATCAGCGGTGGAATAAATTCAGCCTTTTTAGCCCTGATACCAAAAGAACAAAATCCATCCTCTTTCTCGAGATTTAGGCCAGTTTTCCTCTGTAACTTCTCTTATAAAATTACTGCCAAAATCCTAGCCCTTAGACTGAAATTCCTCTTGCCTCTCTTCATCTCTCCTAATCAAGGTAGCTTCGTCCCAAGAAGACAAATCTATGACACAATACAATCTTAATCCAGGAAGTCGTTGACTCAAGTTGGAGACGTAAGGAGCAAGGAACAGTCATTAAACTGGATATGGCCAATGCATTTGACAGGGTTCGGCATAAATTCCTCCTCAACATAATGAAGATGGGATTTAAAGAGACATTCATCGAATGGATAGAGAAATGCATTGCCAGGCCCTAGATCTCTCCTATGATTAATGGTAGGGGGGATGGGTTCTTCCAAGCTTCAAGAGTTCTCCGAAAAGGGTGCCTGCTCTCGCCCTTTTTATATATATTGGTCGGAGAGGCTCTTAGCCGCAACCTTGAAGCAGCAAGGATCTCTCATCACATCCTAGGAATCAGATTCAAAGAAGGAATCAAAAGCATAAATCACGGGAAATTTGCTGATGATACAACTCTTCTAGGTGGGGCCTCTCTAGTCATAACTAGAAGATTCAAGTCTTACTTGCACATATTCCAAGAAGCATCTGGAGGGAAAACAAGTGATGCCAAATGTAGAATATATGCATGGAATATATCCATTAGAAAGGTCAATAAAATAGAAGAAATATTGGGATTTAAGGTAGAAATAGACTGGAAGGAATTTAAATACTTAGGAGTCCCAATTTTCTTGAAAAGGACCAGTCCTAAGGCCTGGCAAGGCATGATTGACAAAATGAAACAAAAAATAACCAATTGGGAAGGGATTTGGTTAAATCCAGCAAGTCATCTCATTCTTATCAAATCACTGTTGTCTTCTCTCCCTTTATATCAGTTCGTGGTCCTCCAGGCTCCAAGGTATGTCCTGCAGCAACTTGGCAGTTTTATAAAGAAGTTCTTATGGGAAGGAGGGAAACAAACAACAAGAAAATATCACATGGTAAACTGGAAGGCTGTTACATCACCTAGGCAACATGGAGGACTAGTAATTTGAGACCCAAGATTAACTAACCTAGCAACTGGGGCCAAATTATGGTAGGGGCTAGTCATAAAACTTGAAGAATGGTGGGCCCAAGTAATAAGAGGAAAGTATTTCAAGCAACAAGAATAGGAATGGGTATATTCCAACCACTCAGGGCTCCCCAATATGGCATATTCTTCTATCCTAATCTCCTTTAATTACTCAAAACATCAGTAGAATTCCTGGAAATGGTCTGACAGTTAAAATTTGGGAAGACAAAATAATGAATAACGATCCACTAGCAGATTTTGAACAGCTGAAACTCCTCTGAGATCACTTCAAGTCGATCAGAATTACAACCTTGTCACAAATCTCAGTGTGGTATGAAAAGAGGAAATGGGAAGGGTGGCTTCTGTCGGATCTCCCCGAAGAGCTAAATGAGCAAAAAAAAGAACTCCTAAGTCTTCTCGAGGGATTTTCTCCAATAGCAAGAGATAAACCACAAAAATGGTGTTGGAAGAACACAAGATACTCATTCAAAGAAGGCTACACACATCTCCTCTTTAAGGAACAGGTTCCCCCTAAAATTGGGATATGGAATCGAATCTGGATACCAAATGCTATACCCAAAGTAAATTACTTCATCTAGCAGCTAAACCACAAGAAAATTCTCTCACAGGGCAACATAAGGAAAAGAGGTATAAGCGGGCCAACCAAATTCCCTCTTTGTGAACCAAGTTTTCGACTGCAAATCCGACAATACTCTGACCTGGTTACCCCAACCAAGTTTTCAACAGTGGTCCCGATCAATATTTTCAAATATATAAAACTATTTATAGGGTTTCAATAAATCTAAAAGAGGGCTTTCCTTGGTGAAATGTTTGATGAAAAGCTTAAAGCAATTTTGACAATATTACACTCACCACAAGTTTACTATATACTTTCTTCAACACATCCGCCCATGAGGATCTGATTCTCGCCACCTTACGTGATGAAAAGGAGTGGTTGCAAAAGACTCCAAGATGGAAAATGGGTGGATTTTGATCATAACCCGAATCATGTACCGGAACATACTTCCAACGAGCCCTAGAATGAGAAGAGGCAGGGTTTTTCTTCACACAGGAATGAGGCACACTCTGAATCACATTCGGGTTTATATAGGAGGAAGATTCATTACAAGGACCATTGCTATAAACCTGCATCTAATGTCAAACAAGTAATTTTGGAACATAATGACCTCTGGGACAAATTTGAAAGCTTGCAAAAGCGGCGCTGATAGGAAGATGGTTGTACCCAGAGGATTTAATTTTTGATCTGTCGGAGTGGGTAAAAACCTTCTGGTGTCCAATTCTAGGATACATTCCTAAAGTAAGTAAAATGATGAAAAACTAGTTCAACGAGCATTTTCTGCATGAGGAATATTGTAGGAAGATTATGACTTGAACTTGGGTCCAGGGCAGGAGTTTCTTGCAGCTCCTACCATGGTTCTTGGGTTTTAATCCTGTAATTGATGCCCCGAAGAGTAAACTGATTTGGGTCAAATTACCAAGCTTACCCGTGGAGTTCTGGATCTTGAAAACACTTCGAGCTATTGGAATTTCCATTGGAATGACCAAATATTTGGATCCTAGATGCATTGGTACTGCGGACAAGCGGATTGCTTGGATTTTAGTTGAAGTTTCATTCCAAGGTGGGTTGCTGAGTGATGTTGATTTAATTTGGGGACAACGAATACACTGAAAGAGACTAGACTACTGGGGTGTGCCATTCCGCTCTCATATGTCACCACACTAGTCACTTGCAAAGAATCTGTCCTATGTGACAATGGAGGAGAGGATGCCACAAAGACATGTCTTTTGGTCGCCAACATGGAAATAAGTCAGCTCGTGCATCTAGGTCCGACTCGGGTAAGTCAATTCCCCCCTCTTATAACAATGTCAGATCTTACTCTTTGGATTTACTTTTGTTAATTATATGTACTGCAAAAGCCCCATATTTACCTGAAAACACGAGTTCCCCTCGCTACAATCAAGAATTATCTCCAATTTCCCATGAGTCAACCTCGCCGCACTCTAATAAACCAATAGATGACCCCCAAGGAATGGTCTATACGATCAATCCTACCTTATCACCATGTCCACATCCCTCTAAACCGCTAGTGGTTTCACCATTGATGCCCCCCCTGGAATGGGCTTCTCCATTATCTTCTCATGAACCTGATCCCCCACAATGCCTATATTCCCCGCCGAATACTGTGGGTAGTGATTTAGATGCGCTTCTAGGAAACTCGATGCTAGATATGGCTGCACTTACTGTCTTTGATAAAGGACTTTCAAAACCCTTTCCTCATATATCTCCTGAGTCAGCTTCAAACATCATTGTCAAGAAGACTAATAAAAAGGGATCAAGGCATTTTTGTGGTCGGCTCAGGACAAAATCATTATTTCAAGGGGATCTGCATGATTTTCATGATGTTCCTATTACTTCAATTGGTGATATTCAGGGCCTTAGAGCAAGAAGCCCCAATGAAGTACCTAAATGATGACTATGGTATCTCTGAATGTAAGAGGGTTGGGCGGACCCTCTAAAAATCTTCGCATTTGCCAGATGTTCTCAAAAATAAATCCATCAATGGTATTTCTCCAGGAAACTCTTTGTAATTGGATTTTTTCTATTGAGACCATTTTAAGTATACGCTCGAGTTGGCATGCAGTGGGAGTGGATGCAGTGGGTTGGGCGGGTGGAATGTTGGCCACTTGGGACCCTTTATTGTATAGTCTAAAGGACTATAAATTATTTGGAGGTATTTTTCTATACGGTAATATAAGAGGGGTCTCAGAGCTGACAGACATCAACAGTAAGATTGGTCAGATTTATATGGGCATGACAATCGCTCCACCTGACTCTCTATCCTATGCCACTCTTGAGAAGTTGGAGCCTCGAAAGCTTGAGATTTTAAAAATACAGGAAACTACATGGAAATTAAAAAGAAGAGTTCAATGGTTGCAGGAAGGCGATCTGAATACAAGGTTTTTACATAACTATGAAAATTGCTGCAGGAACATGAATTCAATTTGGAGAATAAAGGCTGCGGATGGCTCTATGAAACATAAAACGTAGGACATACAGGTTGAAGTGCTCAATTATTTTACTGATTTTTATAAATTTGACCATGAAATTGATCATCAAATCCAAGCTTGGGTACTACAAAATATGCCCTCCATGTTAGACTTAGATGCAAACAATGTTATGGAGGTGGAGATATCTAAAGAGTTAGAAGTTGCATTAAAATATTTTGCACATGAAAAAAGTCCCAGGCCGGATGGATGGCCGGCTGAATTTTATTTACACTTCTATGATATGTTGGAGTACGAGCTGCTTATGGTTGTGGAACAGATTAGAATTCTAGGTTTTGTTCCTGGCGATATGAATTTGACCTTCTTGACAATCATTCCTAAGTCATCGGATCCTGAAAAGTTCCTAGATTTTAGGCCTATTGCACTATGTAATGTTGTGTACAAAATCACCTCTAAAATTATTGCAAATAGGATTCGGGGGATCCTATCAACATACATTTCTAAGTAACAATTCGGGTTTTTAAGTGGCAGGTCTATACACAATGCCATTTTTATAGCACAGGAGGATTTACACTCCATTCATGAAAACAAAAATGAGGCTCTAATTATGAAGATCGACATCCATAAGGCATATGATTCTGCATATTGGTCTTCCATTAGGCTAATTCTCCTAAATATTCGAGGTAATCCATATCTGTAAATTGGAGGCAATATCTATCCCAAAAATATCTGGCAGTTGGGGTCTATTAAATCTCAAGCTTTTCTCAAATGCGTTGTTGGTAAAATCTTTATGGTGTGCTCTGAAGGGTGATGGAGTATGGTCTAAAATAATTACACACAAATATTTTGAGGGTGATTCTATGCGATCTATATACTTGGGATTTGTAAGGTCTATACAAAAGGCTTCAGCCATATAGCGCAGTTTCCAAAGAGTGATGCACATCTTGGGACAAATATTGGTTTGGGAGTTCGGCAATTGCAAAAATATTCTAATTGGAGTCGACCGAATGCTCGCGTCTGAAAATGCAATTCTCTTTGATTCACACCTACTTCACAGACTTCATCACAATGGCATTCTCTCTCTCTTTGATCTTATATACCACTAGAACCTCGGGGCTCCCATATGGAAATCTGCAGATATGCTGCGGTTACGGGGTAGTGAAGCACATAGCTTGGAATGCCATAAAACTCTTCTACAGGCAATGGGATTATCTTTCAGAGGGGAATGTGACATTATGGTTTGGAATGGAAAATTCAAGGGTGCGGGATTACTCGTTAAGGATGAGTATGAAAATCAAATTGCTAAAATGACTCCCGACCCTACGTTGTCTCCTTTTTATATTGCATGGAATCTTAAAATCGCTACAAAGATAATATTATTTGCATGGTTATTGTGGAAAAACAAAGTACTAATTTGGGAGGTATTATGAAAATGAGGATTTTATGGTCCTGGAAGATGTCTATTTTGTCTCCAACATGAAGAGGCTGCTTCTCATATTTTCTTCACATGTACCTTCTCTCTTTCTATTTGGCATCATTTTGCTGGGCTTATAGGTGACCCTTCTTGGCATCCTTCTGACTGTATTCAAGTTATCAAATCTTGGGTTGTTTTAAGTTTCTCTTATAAATCTTTACCCTTTTATGTGTTTTGGGAAATTTGGAATGCTCGGAATCATTGGATTTTCAAAGGGGTTCCCCCACAACACTCCAAGATTACAGGGAATATTGCTTTATGGATTAACGATCGTCCTTGTATCCCACCTACTATTAAGGATCTTTCTAAGAGAATCCAGCCTGACCATATTGAGCTCCTGACTTTATGTTTTGATGGTGCAAATAAGGATGGCCTATGTGGCTATGGGGCCTAGATAAAGCTTGAAAACAAGGACCGATGTCACATGTTTTGGAATGGAGGTGTTGGCTCAAAAAATAAGGCAGAAATTATGGAGTTATGGAGTGGGATACTGATTGCTTATCATCTAAATTTCCCTTCAATTCACATATATGGAGACTCAAAGTACACCATTGATGGGATCAGCGGAAGATGTGGAATGCAATGCAGCAATAGCGTTGGTTGGGTACAGTGGATCAAGTATCTATTAGGAAAGTTTCAAGCTTACACTATTCAGCACATACATATGGAGAAAAATACATGTGCTGACCTTCTCTCCAAAAGAGGGTTGGAGTCCAAATATGGCGCTATTTAGATCATGCATTACAAGGCTTCCACTCTGTTGGACTCTCAATCTTTTCCTCTGCCATAATCTACAACAAGCGAGCCTGATCTTCTCAAGTGAGCCAGAATACATATGCAAGCAAGCCGGATATCCTTTTTTCTTATGCTGCTTTTATAGGCTATATCTTAATTGTACATACCAGATCCTTTTCTGTTTTTTTCCTTTCTCCATATTCTCCTTTATGCTGTTTTCAATTAGATGATGTTCCCACTGACCCTCGGTAAGTATCTAGGCTCAGTGATGCTCTATTCAGTTACGTATTGGTTGGGTTTTCTATGGTTGGCATGCATAGTTTTTATGTGTCTTTATGGCCTTTGTACGGTTCTTATGATGGATTTGGTTTGCCTCTTCATGTGGTTCATATATTGCCTGCTATCTGGCATATGCTAGAATGGTATGCCTAATGTGCTGGAAAATGAGATTTGATCAACGAATATGAACTGTTATATATAACAGCGTTTTTTTCATCCTGAAAAAAAAAAGGTCGAATCAAAATTTTTAGCACGCAGGGGTTTCAATCAATGCTGCGAAAATATGAAATTTTCCTTCTAGGATTATAACCATGATATAATACCTTCAATTCTGCTTAGGGTTTTAGATATATTTATGTCTTTGCTGTGATTTACACTTCGAATTCGCTCAAGTCCTCCACTTCCACGTTAAGCTACAAAGTATTTATGGTTACATGATATAAACAACTCTTTCACCAGTGTGGAAAGGCTTCAAATCTTACAGAGAAGAGTAAGAAGCATACTAAGTCTTCCATTACCCTAAATTTCGAAATCTTTGGCACTTACATGGAAAGCTTCAAACAATTTCATTGAAAAAAAAATTTACATGCGGTGTTCATATAAAATAAAACGGTTTCACTGAAATGGGTTGAATACAAACTCTCATCTGATTCATGGAGGTAACAAAAAACCAGGTAGTTCATCTCACAGGAAGTGATCATGATCATGGCCATCCATGCCTCTTCTGATTAGCGCACTTGAACCCCTCGGTGTAATGGATCTAATGGAGCTTTCCGTGGTAGTCTCGGGATAGAAATCACCGTGATTAGAGGCATCCGGATTCCAATTTCTTGAGTTCAACCAAGTGTATCAAATCATAGTTGGATAGCATGGACATGCCCTCCCTCCTTCATTGGAAAAACCCTGCAATGCGAGGGAAATAGACGAGGGAAACTAAAAATTTTGATATTGTTTCCTACTACTAACTTTTTTATTATGGTATGGTGGTTGATTATGGTATGCATTAAGTAATAAAGCAATTGATTACAATGCTTTTTAAAAATATGAGAGTTCAAAAGACTAAATGGCTATGAAGGATATAAAAGTCAAAAATTAAGTTGAATAAGTTTTGAGGAAGTAGAGATAATTAATGAGTGGTGGTTGAACTTGATGCGAGAAAATGAAGAAGGCAATGAGGATTTATAAAAGTAGATTAACTAGGAAGAGAGTAGTGAAGTGAGGATGAGAGAGTTGAATAATTTCAATGAGAAAGGTGAGTTGGTGAACGGATGGTTGTGAATCAAAGGGTTGATGATAAAATATAGCTCAATAAAGAGTGGTAGTCAATGCACCTCAATGAGGTCTAATGAACACACTGGAGTGAGGTTATGAGAGATATGTGATTACAAAGTAGCAGGTTGGATGCAATGTAGGATGAGATTGCGAATGAGAAAGAATCAAATGAACTAATGGGAAACCATATCCTAAGGCCAACAGAGGATGAGAACCTAGTAGTGGGCATGGCACTAAATAGTACCAAAGCTAGCATTATACCAACCCCACCCCTTATGCTTCTTAAATACAAATAGGTAACCCTACACTAGCGTGTTAATAATGGTTCAAGTCCACCTCGTAGTCAGCTTATTTATGGAGGAAAAATAACAATTAGAGGAAGTAGTATTAACAATAGTGCAAGTTTGAATATTAAGAGTAGCACACTTGGGAGTTTTAGTTATTTAGAGCAAAAAAACAAGAGTTTCATGAATTTTAGTACCTATGATGCTTTGAATTATAACCTAGGAGCATGTAGGAAAAATAATATTAGAGTGATGTACTACTTAAAAAATTTAGTCATATGTAAATGCTTTGGAAAAAAAACATAATGATCCACGTACCTTGATATAAAAAAAACCTTAAAAATCTCACTTTTAAAATCTCTTATGTAGTTACCTCATGTCATTCGGGTAGATATCACAATTACTTATGTAAGTAATCGTGCGATCATATTTTTCATTATCTTAAAGGAACTCTTTCTAGACATGCACCCCATCAAGCATAAATCATCCTAACATATACATTTGAAGTAATATAAATCATCCTATGACTATCCTCAAAAGAATTCTCACCCATAGCCTTGGTGATGGTGTAAGGCTCGTATGAAAATGGTATGAGCTTCTTCTAGGACTTTGTCAATTTCTCTTTATGCAAGTCCAACCATAACTCGTCATCAACCTGAAACTTATGTGGATCCGAATGGATTGTGTATCTACTTGTACTTGGAGTTCGCAACTTTCTATAAAATATCATGAACTCGTTATCCTCAACTAGTGCGCCATACTTGGTGGGTGTGACCCAAAAACTAATTCATCTATCCTCGAAGGTGTCGTTATAAGCTTCTAGCTGTATTTAAGAATCTTTCTGACTGGTGTACCACAATCTAGCTTTGCAATCCTGGTGTTGCTCAACTTCTCAAGGCTGAGGTGAGACCAACTAGGACCAACTAGGTAATCTAACACTCTTGAGAATTTTTTTTTTCCCAATAACCCAAGATTCTCCCCCAACTTGTCAAACTTCCCCTTTTTTAGGAGCTTTGTCAAACTATTAACCATATGCAACTTTGTGAGAATGTGGTCCAACACTACCAACTCCCTAACGAACTTGGAATCTTAGAAAATTGTATTGAATATCAATGTGTTTGAAATGGTCATGACACATTGGATTTTCATAGAGCTTGATGTAACTTTGATTCTCACAAGGGACAATATTGGGCTTCAACAACTGATTGGTTGACTCTACAATCAAGTTGCAAATCTAGATAGCTTCATAATAAGTATATGAAACTACCATATACTTTGCTTCAGTGGAACTGAATGCAATTGTTGCTTGCTTCTTGTTGATTTAATAAAAAATATTTATAAAATTATAATAATGATGTTTAAAATGAGCCGTATGATGGTCTATTTATACACATTGATTGCTCACAAGGTGTAGGGGTATGTTTATAACATCACTGCCCTTGAAAGCTTTGTCTTGAAAGCACAGTAATTAGAATTTTCTTTACTTAAGCACATTTTTGTGGTAGAATGAAGTTTATCAAATATCTATTTATACTTTGTAGAGGTTTGACTTTGTTTTTCCTTTGAGTGTTGGTGAGGTTTCTTTGTATTTTTTGCATCATATTCTAGTCTTTTGACCTGATTGTTTAACATAAAAATTTTATGCTTATTGGCAATATATTTGAAATACCTGCATGATCAAGAAACTGTTATGGTTAATTAAATTACTAATTAGGTACTACAGAAATAGGATGATGTTGAGAGGGCTTGCCTGGGTGACTCTGGGACAACCTGGAGGTGGTCAGACAAAGCTCTTCTAAGTTACAAATCTGAAGAGAAAAAATTGGTAATGTATATGTGGTTGCTCAACCTGGGCTATATTGAAAATCTTGGCAGAGAGTGTTTACCTTTCTGTATCTTCACAAATGTAGATTGTTTGGTCACAAAATAAGATCACTACATGTAGGTGATGGTTATGTAGTAAGTTCTCAGCCTTATCTTCAGAATGGCTAACAGAGAGGATCAGGTTTGAATAGAAGATATAATTTGATGAATTTGGAGATTTAGAGTTAAAGAAAAAATTGTGGTGATGTTTGAATGGGTGTTAATTTGTAGGGTTTTCCATTTTTATAATTTTATTTGTTGTGCTTTCTACATGCTACCTAGTTGCTTTCCTGTTGCCCTAGCATTTTAACTTTTTCGATGTCTATCTCTCTATTCTTTCTTGCCCCATTTGAAATGTCATCCTTATTTGGTAGGTGTTTTATTCAATATAGTGTGAATATTTTTCCATCACACAACTTCTGTGGGGTTTGTCTATGCAAATAGCTTGTAAGGCCCATTCATCAGGGTATTTGATGAAATGAAATGATTATCGATGATCACCAACTAATGGTACCTGCAGATATTTACTCTAAAAATTATACAGTTTTCCTATTCCAACAATTATACAACATTTTAACCTCATGAACTATCTCTCCTCTGTTCTCTCATATGATTATATAAGCACTTATTGTTGTTGTCAAAGATTTTACTCTCTAGTCCCATTGAGTTATTTCAGTTATTTGTGGACATTGATCTATTTTCATTTCATTTCTTCAATTTTTCTGGCTGTTATGTGTTACCTTTGGCCAATGCCTTCTTTCTTACCTATGCTTTTTTTTCTTAATCATTACAGCTAGCCAGAGCAACAGGGGCAGCAAGAGCCACGCAGTCCAGCCAGAGCCCAGCAGGGCAGCGAAGAGGCAGCAGGAGCCACGCAAGGCTGACGCAGGCCCAGTCAGGGCAGCGTAGGGGTAGTGTAAGCCCTTCAGGTGTGATGCAGGCCCTTACTGAGCAGCGCAGAGGCCGATGCAGGCCAGTTAGGCTGATGTAGAGGGATTCAGAGCAGCGTATTACTGCCATTTTTATTTCTCTATTGGGTGAACTAGTTTTGGTGCCCAGGATTGTTGTACTTAGATTCTGCATAATAATGAAAACCCACCAGAGCTAGCTACACCATTTTTCCCAAATTGGGTTTTTTCCGGGGATATTTATCCATAAAATCCGTGTGTCACTTTGTCTATGAGCATGTTATTCAGTATTTGATCTATATGTGTAGGTTGCTAGTTGTATTTACTATTTACTTCGCTAATTTATTGAATATTTCAGAAATTAACTTGTAACTTAACTGAAGTAGGAGAATTAAATCAAGATACTGCAATAGGGTTTCTTATATTAAGAAATTTTCACATTCCCTAGGTCTAGCCCCATTAGGTCACCTAGGGCAACAATTTCCTAGGAATATAGCTAGAGGAAAACTTCTATCTCCTAGAGGCAGCTGCGTTGATGGGTGCCCTCACTCTCCTCATAAATTGGGCCAGTTCCGACGATGGAATCTCCTGATACCTCAAGCCCTAGCTCTAGGATCAAGTTTTGCCTAGGTGTTCCCAAGGATGGAACCTACTAGGATCAATTTGACCTATCGAAGTAAAAACACTTGTCTGATCCTTTCCCATATTCACCTTGTCCAGGATAAGAACATCATTGGTTGTTATATTCCATCCCCGAACCTGGGCTAGGTCCACTTGGCCTCGTGTGGTCCCATTTGGTGTCAAAGGCCTTTCATTAAGGACCATTTGGAAATCCAAGTTCCCAAAGGATTTTAGGGATTGATGACTTCCTTCATAAGTCTTATTCTTCTCCCTCAACCCTTCAATCCCCCTCCTCTCTCCCTAGAAGATAATTCCCTTGCTTAAAAGGAAAGCAAGTCCCACTCTTTATTTTATCTTAGAGAAAGGGTTTCGAGGGTCACTTCCCACCTATTCATTTACCTATACTCTACAAGTGACTTCCTAAACTATCAGGACTCCACCCATCGGTGAAAGTCCGTGAAGAGCAAGGATCCTTAGCTATGGTGACAATGGGCTAAGCCTCCATCGTTTCCCTTATCCTAGTAGTTGCCCTCTTAGGAACCCCTTTTAGATCCACTACTAGTTTGAGTGGTAACAAGTTGTTCACAATTCCATTTGTGAACAACTCTTTGGGATGCCCACTTTTTCCATACTACAGGTCGAAGATGAGAAGTCCAAGGCTATGGAAGCTGCCCTTCTTCTCACTAAATCAATCCTCTACAATATAGTGAACTAGGGCTAGTTGGTTCACCCACTTGACTGTTACTTTAGTCCTTAAAAGTTTGCACATCCTTAGGCCCTATACACCTGCTCTTCTACCAATTTTGTTGTCCTTCACCAGAACAAGAGTCAGGGCTCTTCTTTGACAGTAACCTAACAACCCTCCAACTGTACTTGGCCTACCATCAATCTGCCCAACCACAGTCAATTATGTTTACTGATCTAGGGCCCACAATATTGTCTTCATCTAGGGCTCTTCAAATCTGCCACCTAACAATGGTTTGAGTCCTCTCAAGATCATTGTTCTTATGTATCGAAAATTTTATCTTTGTTGTCCAATCTATGAAAAAATATGAACTACTCCTCTTATCATACTTCTAACAATATGTAGATGACTGAACTAGGGTCAAAAATCAGCCACTAACAGTCCATTTACTAATTTTTTATAGGTTTCTTCAGATATTTGTCTAAAAATCTATGGAAAGTCCACCAAAATCAACTCCTCTGCATTTCAATCCGTTCTTCATATGGCACATTTCTTCTGCATGCTCAATCTTCTGCTCAGGTTGCACCCTCCTTTGGATCTATTGTCTCCACACATACTGAATCTGCAAACCATCTTCCAGATTTTCGGTCTTTATTGCATAAATAAACCTCACTCTAAGGGTCACAACCCATCTTCTTCTATGAAAATTTGTCAGAGTCTTAAGGTCATACCTTATGAACTAAACATGCTACGAAACTATCCTAACTAGGAAATTATATTTATGTACTTCTAATTGTTGTAGAACAAACCCTATCCACACATAGAAAAAACATGACTCTTGCCTCCATAAGGGACTCGACCTAGCTCATATGGATCCATATATTCTGGGAATTTATTTGACTGAATCTTGACATGAACTTTAGATCTGAATGTCGACCCTCAAACTAGGGTTAACTCAGTCAATATTACGCCTGCATCGACTTCTGTTATGGCTCTAAATTACAGTGCAAGCCCTCCTCCCTTTATGTTGGTCTTTATCATAGACCTTGCGGCTTACTAACCACCACAAGGCAAGATGGTATCGACCCTCTCTTCTATTTCATGTAGAAAATCTAACCAACTAGATTCAATCTAATCTTTTAATCATGTACTAAAACAAGATACCGAATCCTTCCTACAATTTGTGGAAACAAAACACAATTGCAAAATCTCATATAAGTAAGAGAAACAAGCTATCAATCGCACAACACAAGATGTATCTGGGGAAGAAACTTCTCAAAACCCTCTATCTCTATTTTTTATTAAGTCAAGGAATCATGAAACAATACAATGCTTAATCTCTCTTGAGATTCTCCAACACTCTGCCAATTGTCTCCTGCTGATCTAGGAAAAATCGGTCTAATACTTAGCCAATTCTAGACCTTCCACTAGATTCCACTTAGTTTCTGCCCTTACGAAGTTCCCAATGGAATTATCTCATATTAATTGATATTATCAGCCCCTTGGTGCACAAAATTTCATGGCATCCCAATGACTTTATAATTTCACATGGGAAATTTTCTATAAATACAACTGATAGTTATGTTCCTCTGAACTGTGTTACAATAAGGATCAAGGGTCTTTTTATTATTTAAAATAAGATAAAACCCTAAACAACAAAGACCATAACATGAGGAGATGTAACACCAAGAGTTTATGGGCCCTGTTAGGGTTAGTTGAGCAGCCAACTTCCCAGGGTCGTAACTTGGTCATATGATCTTCGTTTGACGCACATGATACCTTGTTAGAAAGATCTCTCCGAGGACTACAATTTCTAATATGATTTCTATGAAATCACCAAAACTTTCATGCCCAAAAAACATTTTTTGGGGCCTCAAAACGGCTGCGAAAGTTCAGAACCTGAAAAAATAACAAAAATAGTAAATTGTGCTATAATTAAGGAAACTGAAAAACTGAAAGAGACAATGGCGAGGGCCCAAGTGGAATAGACGGGTGGCCACCAATATCCACCTCGATCACCTTAAATTGAATTTCTTGAGCTAACTCAATCATCATGACTTATTTAATTGACACAATTTGTTATGAGACAAAATTACAATTTATTGTCCAATTTATTTAAGGGAAAAATAAATTAGATGCCTCACATTCCTCACTCCTGGTACATCAAAATTCCTCACAAGTGTGGGTGCATTTTTTTTTGTCTTTTCTATTCGCCAATTTCACTATTTCTTGTTGCAAATTTCAGCACTCCCTCTCAACAAGAAAGGAATTCAATCTATCCCCATCCAGTACCTTTGGAATGTTCTGCATGCTACACTTCTCTAGTGTTGTTTGCACCTGCAAATCCTGAAACTGAATAGCTTCTGAAAAAATGAATCAGTATAATGCATCTGTCATCAGAGTCTTTTGATTGCTGCTAGCTACTGCACCTGTCTAGTACTAGATTCTCTACACTTCTGTTGACACCTACATCCGTGCCCTTTGAATTGTTTCTAACTCTATTTGTGCTCCAGTATTTGACATTTGTCACTCTGATTTCTGTCTTGCTGACATCTGACTACATCAATCTAACTGATCCTTCCTGGTATTGTTGTACTGTGGGCTCCTCGTATCCAGGTTCGATCCATGAGACACGCCATCTCAATGGACCTTCCCCAAATTTCTTATCTTGGGATTATGTCTACACATAACCCCACCTTACACCTCGAGGTATGGCTGCTCCCTCTTCCCATCTGGCTCGAAATTTCCCCGTCATAGAGTTCTCTGCTTGAGTGGATGCTTCCACTTGGTCTCCTCTCTGCTTCTCCAATTTTTGCAGCTACTCCACAACCTTCTGAGACTGCTTCTCATGAGGATGCATGTTGAGAGGTAATTTATGCTCCTTCTAAACCACCAAGTCTCTAACTTTTTCATTTCTCCTCAAAGATTTGCATGCAGATGGTACCTCAAGTGCATATAGGTTCTTGTAGAAATTTAAATAACTGATATATTATTCACCGAGATTCTCCTGATCACACACTATTTTATCTTCATGCACAATACAAAATCTCTTCTACCATTGATCATTACATGTGGAAATAAAATCAATTTCATGCGCACATTAAAACCACAAACATTCACACATATGAACACAGTATTTCATGGGAAATATTAAATCTGAAAACCCCCAACTATCTGTATATTATATGTCATAGAAATCATGTAACAATAATTTTACAAAGCTCCTCACAAGCTCTCAGCACAACCTCCAATTGCTACACACTAATCAAGCTAGATCTAGCAAAACACATGCTCCAATCTCTGCCACCTAATAGCCAGCCTCTATTGCGCAATTAATGTTGTAGGATGGCTCATTAAATAACTTGAACCACCTAGCTTGTACTGTGAAATCCTCATTGGCTCCTCCAATCATTGGTTGTTGCAAATATGCAACAGTATAGTCACAACTGATAGTTAACCTGCTCTTTCACCTATGTTTGCACTGGTCTCCACTGAAACTGTCCATGCACTAAAGTTAACTGATGTATTATTTAGTTGATTAATGAGTTTATAATTAGTGAATTAATTAATAATTAATTCACACCACTCTCACTAGTGTATCAATTAGTTAGACTAGATACAACTAGCTCAACTATGTTTCGATTAGTTAAACTGAACACAAACCCATTAAATCCTCAATAAACTCCACCAAACTCTCTCACATGAGTTCTAACTGAAGTATCCATGCAATAGCTCCACTTAACCCTCGAGAATGACATAATTTAATACTGCTTAAATCTTGTGCCACATCATGCACTTAATTCATGCACTTAAATACAAGTGTACGAAGAGAATAAGATAATGTTTATAGTCCAAATATTATAAAGAGCTAATAATGTAAACCTTATCTATTTTTAGGCCGGCAATCTAAAAATAGATTCAATATGTCTAAAAATAGATTCCATCTATTTTTCAACAAGCCAACCATCCAGACCTTGCATCCTGTGACTCGCAGAACATGATCCATATGTCTAAAAATAGACATAGTCTAAAAATAGACTTTGCGCCAAAAATAGCCTGCGGGCCCACTTAGTGAAGGCGACTTCTTTCCACTAAGATCATCATCTTGTTGCAATCTCAACACTTGACTCACGCACAGTGTAATTGTCCTGAAGTTACAAAATTTTTCTAAAAAAGAGTTGATTTTAAATCGATGATATCTCCCTCATCCGAGCTCCAATTTGACCTATTTTTTTTTAATTTTGGTACATTTTTGCAAGGAGTCCAAATATTCTATTTGTTTTTGAAAATTTTACACCAAAATATTCAAATATTCTCTACAAACTCGCCGCCCAAAAAAATCCTGCTCTGATACCATGTAGAAAATCTAACCAACGAGATTCAATCTGATCTTGTAATCTACTAAAACAAGATACTTAATCCTTCCTACAATTTACGGAAACAAAACACGATTGCACAATCACATATAAGTAAGAGAAATAAATTATCAATCGCACAACAACATGATGTGTTTGGGGAAAGCAACTAATCAAAACCCCTCTATCTCTATTTTGTATTAAGTCAAGGAATCATGAAACAATACAATGCTTAATCTCTCATGAGATTCTCCAACACTCTGTCAAATATTGTCTCCCATTGATCTAGGTCTAGTACTTAGCCAATTCTCATCCTTACTTCAACCTACCTTGCTCATGCAATTCCTAGGGAATTAACTCCTTATTAATTAGGAAAATCAGTCTTCCTTGATTGCGCAATCCATCATGGCATCCCAATGACTTTATAATTGCAGATGGGAAATTTTCTCTGAATACAACTGATAGTTATGTTCCCTTTAACCTTTGTCTCAACTGGGTATTCCTCGAAACTGACATGCATGCAACTATTAATAGCGAATTATCAGTTATCTGATTGATCACTCATTGTGAATTAAATCTAATTTAATTCACTGGACCTCTCACTAGCTCATCACTCAGTTAGAACTAGTTAAATTGATTTTAACTCATTTAATTGAGTTAATTACATTTTCACCCCACTAATGCATCAACTTCAACTGGATCCAAAAAATATTAGAATCCCTCTAGATGCCTCATATTAGACCCTCAACTTGAATTTCTTGAGCTAACTCGGTCATCATGACTTAATTAACTGACACAAGTTGTTATGAGATGAAATTACAATTTATTGTCCAATTTATTTAAGGGAAAAATAAATTAGACGCCCCACATTCCTCACTCCTAGTGCATCAAAATTCCTCACCAGTGTGGGTGCATTTTTTTTTGTCCTTTCTAGTTTCCAATCTCATTGTTTCTTGTTGCAAATTTCAACATTTCAGAATTTGATAAGGCCTTCACACAAAGACACCATTGAAATCACATGCCCAGATTCTCATGAGAAACCTCTCTTAAGCTTGATCTGCCAGAAGAGAACCAACAATATGCCATCCTACTTCCTAGTGCAAACTGACCATTAAGGTATGCAACATTCTTTTGAACCCTCACATGATGATCTTGCTCTTGGAGGATGATCACGACCTCCCTTTAGCAACCCTTACTCGGCCCTCGTACTTGACCTACTTTAGGACTACATCTCTCTTCACCCCCTTGATGTGCCAGATAGTGGGAATAAATGTCAAACATGCTAAGATGTGCCAAGTGATAAGGCATGCCAAGATGTGCAAGGGTGTGTCAATGTGTGTCAGGGACTGTTAAGACAACAAAAAGGAGAAAAAAGTTAAACTACAAGGAAATGAACACACAAGAGGGTTAATAATTCATCAATTTACCTTTTCCAAGAGGGGCATGCTAGGCACACCAACACTAGGCAGAAATAGGTGCCAAGTGAAAAGTATTAGTGCATTCTAAATGCCAATTATTCCTTTGTTTCTTCTCATCTACTTTCCAACAATTGATCTTCACAAATAAATTTAATATTAAACCATGCTAAATCATACCAAGGCATCTCAATGTATTCCATACATGCTAAGACTTTCCAAGCGCCAACACGTGCCAAGTGCCAATATGTGTCAGGGACTAGTGTTATGCATAGTGAAGTGGAAGGGAATGTTGAAGAGTGCTAAGGTGTGTAGAGAGTGATAATGCATGTTGATGAGTGTTAAGGAGTACTAGGAAAACATTGAGGCACTAGGTAAGATTACGCAGAGTTAATGAATGAAAGACATGTCTGTAGAGACTCTTGTTAATGGTAGGTGTTAGTAGTCATGCCAAGGAGGAGTGACAAGGTATGCTAAGCATTAGTAAGGCATGCTAGGGAATATCAAGGCATGTTAAGAATTCCCAAAGTGTGCTAATTATATCATGTGCCAATTAATAGTGCCAAGATATGCCAATACATGCTAAGTGCTAAGGATGTGGCGCAGGGTGCTAGGGTATGTCAATATGTGTCAAGGCAACAAAAGGAAGAACCAATAAGAGGGTTAATAAGTCAGGACTTTGTCTTTTTGAAAAGGGGCATGCTAGGCACACTAATAATAGGTCCCAATACATGCCAAGTGGCATTGTGTGCCAAGTGCTAATGTATGTCAATGCATTCAACCAAGGTGTTCCAGGGCATGCTAGGGACTATATGCAACATGCCAACACATGCTAGGAGAGTTCCATGTTGTGCTAGCACATGCCACCATGTGCTTGGGTGTCAGTGTCATCACAAGATGTTCTAGGTACAAAGATGTTCCAAGACATGTGGGGTGCTAAGAAATGTTAGTGTGTGCCAAAGCATTAATTTAAGGTGTGCCCAGATTGTTGAGGATTGTTATGTCTTTCTCATTAATAGAATTGTTAGAGCTTGATTATGTATTAAATAATATATTTCTTACACACAATAGTGGAACTTTATCTAAATGGAATTTTCTAGATAATTAACTTAACAGATATGAATCATTTTTTGACTCATAGGAAATATATATTTGACTAGTCATTACTTGAGGGAAATGATACACAATTATTACTTCTTAAAAATTGACTGACCTTAGCCACTATGGCCTTGGACATATTATAAAAAATGCTCCACAATAATGGTATTAAATTGTTATCTTTTGACAAAAAATATATTAATAGGCACATAGCGTCATCAAAAACTCATTGGAATGATCAATGATGACGAAAATTTTTGTATCGTCACCAAAAGTATCGAAAAGAGCATTGGTGAGGGTCATTAAAAGTTCGTCACTAGAAGTGTCACCAAAGAGAGAATTAGTGATGGCCCTTTAACGACCCTCATCAAAAGTGAAATGTCTTTGGTGACGGACCATAAAGGACCATCACTATATACACTTACAGTGATGACTTTTAGTGAGCAATGATGACGGACATTTTTTTACCGTCACCAAAAGTAACAAAAAGAGCATTGGTGAGGGTCATTAAAAGTTTGTCACTAGAAGTGTCACCAAAGAGAGAATTAGTGATGGGCCTTTAATGACCCTCACGAAAAGTGTCATTGAAAATGTCTTTGGTGATGGACCATAAAGGACCATCACTATATACACTTACAGTGATGGTTTTTTAATGACCGTCACCATATGTGACATTGGTGACGGACCTTAAAGGTCCGTCACAAGCATGACCCTCACCAATGTTCTTTTCTCTTGTAGTGTGTACAAGCATTGGTAAGGCCAAAAGGCATGACCAAAAATTCATAATGACCCTCATGAGTTTGAAATGCTATTTTCAGAATATTTTCAGTCTTCATTCTAATTTGATGATATCTTGAACGAAGATCCAACTTAGTAAAATAGATTGCTCCATGTAATTCATCCAATAATTCATCAATCACATGAATGGGAAATTTATCTTTAATAGTGAGCTTATTGAGCTCCCTATAATCTTGACACATGTGCCATGATCCATCCTTCTTGTGCACCAATACTATTGGAGCAGAGAAAGAACTTTGACTAGGCTTAATTATACCAGCCTATAACATTTCTGCAATCATACGTTCAATTTCACTCTTCTGGACATAAGGATATTTGTAAGGCCTGATGTTTGGAGGAAAAATTTCTGGAATCAAATGAATCACATGATCACGATCACGAATAGGTGGGAGTCCTTTGGGAGTTTCAAAAACGTTGGAATGATTGTCCAAGCTGAATTTTTGGAGATCTGGAGAAATAAATGATTTTGATTTTGGAACTTCTAGTGAGCATAATTGTGCAATTACGCCTTGTTTTTCTTTCTTTAGAAGCTTTGAAATGACATTAGAGCTTATTATATTTCCTAGCTTCCATGCGATACCTAGTAACTCAATTTTCTTTCCTTCTGAAAAAAATTCAAGAAACGTTCTTGAAAATTTAAAGCTATCATCCCCAAAGATTGTAACCATTGTACTCCTAGTACAACATCAGCACCTCCCATTGGAATGGAAAGCATTGAACTATTCAATACATACTACCCCATGGATGGCTTAATATTATGGCATTTTCCCGAGCAATTTATAGTTCCTCCATTTGCAACCATCACTTGACATTCTGGTGCTACGTATAGGAAATAATTAAATTCCTTGGATACCTTAAAATGAATCAAATTATGGGTAATACCCGAATCAATCAACACTATTACCTTTTTTTTCTTGATATGTCCTTCTATCTTGAGTTTGAGGAGTGGTAATTCCTGCCAATGCATTACACGAGATGGTCAGAATCATTTCTTTTTCTTATAGGGTTGGTTCCTGGAGTATATCCTCTTCTTTTGAGGTTTCTTGTTGATTTTATTCTTCCTCTTCACAATATATGTAAAATAATTTCTTCTTAGCACACTTATGACCTTTAGTGTATTTTCTATCACAGCTGTAGCAAAGCCCTTTTTCTCTTTTTTCTTCCAATTGTTGTGGTGTCAACCTTGTAGGTTGTGGAAGTCTAGTAGTAGCAACACTTCCATATTTATAGATGTGAGTGGTAGGCTTCCTTCTTGCCATACTTTTACATTCAAGTTTTCTTGCCAACCTGAATGCCTTCTCCAACAAATGAGGCTCCCAAATGCGAACTTCATGTTGGATTTTATCCTTTAAAGTACCTATGAAGACATCAATCTTGTGTTCCTCTGGAATATCAGTTACCTTTATATTCAATTTTCGGAAGTCCTTAATGTGCTCCCCCACAAAACCCTTTTGTTTGAGATTTATCAATTGGCTAAAGAAGGTGTTTTTCTTTGTATCCTCATAATCTACTATCATTTCCTCCATAAGAATTGACCAAGTGACATTTTTTTTACAAGAGCAAAGTCATTGATACCATACAAATGTATTTTTTTCTAAATGTAAAGTTGCAATGCCTACCTTTTGTGTGTTTTGAACATTATTGAGATCAAAATATTGTGCCATTTGTATTATCCATGTTACAGGATCCTTGCCATCGAAATTCCTCATATCCATCTTTGGAATATGGTGGTTCTTCCATCCAACATTAGAGTTTATGAAATCACGATTAACATTTAATTCGTTTTCATCATGAGTTTCCTCTACTATATTTATTCCATTAGGAAACATTTAATGTACCAACTTTGTCAAACCTTCCATGTCCTCTTTTAGATCATTCTTCAGGTTTTCCATGTTGTCTTTCATTTTTTCTTCCATGTCATCCATCTTAGCTTCCATGCCAGATTCCATTCCATCCATCTTAGCTTCCACGCCTTTCTTCAAAAAATCCATATTATTCTTCAAACCATCCATCTTTACTTCAATGACTTTCTTCAAAACTTCCATTTCATTTTTTGTTGCTCTTTGCGAGAGCAAAATTTGGTGCACTTGCTCTTGTAATTTTGATAGATCATGTTGCAATTCTCCATCTTCATGATTCATATTAGAGTACTCTGAGGACTTAATGGGTGTTGAATTCTTTTTAGGAGGCATTTTAGAACCCAATACTGATATCTATGCTCAATAGGCCTTTGGAATCACTTAAAACTAATTTTTCAAAAAAACGTTATGCAATTTGAAAACAATACACACCTTTTTCTTGATTTTGAGGAGCTTGATATTTAAAATGAATTATATCTGTGATTTCAAATGTTCAATATCTAAAATTTGGCCCTGTATTATTCCTCTGAATCATCTTTCGAATGCCACAGGTCTGGCCTGATTTGGATTCTTTAAGACAAAGTTATGCCCAATATCCTACGATGGCCTAATTATGGACTGGTTCAGTAGAGTGAACTTGTATGACTTTCCACATGTTAGTGTTCCCTCCTTCCGCTCTAAAATTGATATAAAATAACATACAGTCTATGTAATTTCAACCACTTTTTACATAATTCCAATTCAATGCTCACAGAGAGAGTTATGACGATTTTCCCAAAGTCACCTCTTTGAGTTGAAATTCGGGAGCCTGAAAAATCCCTAAATGCCACGGAATCTATCTCCAAAAATATTGTGAATAAAGCTCTGAATTTTTTCCACGACATTCCTCGGGATTGCATCTTCTCTATGTGAAAATTTCATCTGTTTAACCCTCGTAGAAAAAACGTTATAGAAAAAATGCTATGTTGACCTGTTTAGGTTAAATTCAGGAGCTTGTAGAAATTCCTAACTTGCATAGATCGTATCTCCAAAAATATTGCAAACCAAGATCTAAAGTTTTTCCAAAAATTTCCTCAAGATTTTGGCTTCGCTCTGCAAACATTTCATCTTCTGAACCTTCGTACAAAAATAATTATAGTGAACATGCAACAATGACCTATTTGGATCACTGAAACCCTAGAATCCAAAGTTATCATACCAAATGTTATGAAACCAACTCCAAAAATAGAATAAAAGAGAGATCAACGCCTTAGAAAGCAGGCACTTCGAAGGGGAAACCTCTAATAAATTACATAAGTGAAAAATTCTTGGATGATTCAAATGACCAAAATTCCCTTTCTATATATAGGTGTCGATGAGGCCACAATGTAATCCTAGCTGACCTAAAAATAATAACGTAAGGCCACAATAATAAAAATATGGGGGTTACAGGCGTAAAACAATAACAATAATGATGTTACACTAGCAAAAATAAGGGACTATACTAATAATTTAGGGACCTAACATTAAGCCCAAAAAGCATCTAAAAAATATCACTTTAAAAAATGCCTCCAAAAAATGTCCTTTGAATATTAAGCCCGAAAAGAGTTCTTTCAAAATTAAGCCCAAAAAAATTCCTTTGAAAAATCATACCAAATGAAGAAATGTGAAAAATTATGTGAAAATAATGATTCAATTTTCGGTTATTTATATAGCCGTGAAATGTTTTTTTGGAGGGGTTGTTGGGCCAGAATTGTAATCTACGGATAAATTATGCTTCCCTAGACAGGTAATAGTCTAGAAAAACAGGTCAAAGATTATACAACTATTTTTTCTAACTTGGAACATATAAACAGAGAGGATTGGAGGCTTACTTGTTCAGTCGCTTCCAAATGCCTCTTTCTGTCACTTCCACTATAGCTTCAAATTCAAGCGGTTTTTAGGCTGAATTCTTCCTGCAAGAAAGAACACTGAAACAATAGAAGATGCAATAATATAGATATATATTCAAGTTAGTTAGCTAAATCAGTAAAGCATAAACCATACACATCAACTAAGATCTTTCAACATGGAAAATCAAAGCCAATACAGATGCATATAGGGAAAAATAAGCAGTATTCTTTATTGATGATAGAAGGAGAGGTTACAACCAAATGATTAATTTGAGGTGACCCTTCCAGAAATGATCCAAAGCCTCATCATAGTATAAATCTCTCTAGCAGTATCTTCACAAATCAAACTCTCAATTGAAAATTCTCCAGCATTTCTCTACTCAAATTCTTCCTCCTCAAGCACTTAGATCTGTGCTCAATTTATATATGAAGTGTAGGTTGTTTTGAAATCAATAAATTTCCAAAAATAGGCAAGACATGTTTCCAGTCATGTAGATGTCAAATGGACACTTGGATTCAAATCTTGCCACATGTGAACTCTTCTAGAACACAGTGGCCAAGTGGAGATTTCGGAACAATGAGAATTTCGCTCCCAATGTGACAAACACACATTTGAATGTCAGGAAGTGCTTTGCAGAGCAGCCTTGAATGGGGCTACCTGCATATGCAATGCACTTAGGCCCCTTAGAGCTTTCATTGGTGAGCTCTCATATGTTATACAATAAGCTTCAAACCATGGAAACCTTTTCTTGATGAAAGTATTGTTTGATTTGTCTTGTTTTCCGTCTTAGAGCATATAGCAACTGAAATGATAGGGAATGATATACTCTTGATCACCGGTCCTAGAGATGATGCCCAATTAACCAGGTCATTGGGAATGGTGCCCAAATTGACCTATAACAATTTCCCCCTAAAGCATGAGATCCAAATAATAAGAACATTTGATTGAGATGCTTTACACTGTGATGAGCTTGGAAACGAAGTGGAATGGTCACTTGCATCAATCGTAAAATACATTACATTATGATATATCCTCTTTTGATCATAATGTCTGAGGGTAGGCATTCCCATAGTCAACACATAAACAATCTAATAACATGTACATAATTCAGAAAGTCGTCTACATTGGAATGTTGCCCAGATGCAGACATGCCTACAGATATAGGCCCATGTTTGGATGAAAATTTGTATGTAAGGTCACTGTATAGCTGATGTGTACAATAATCCTGAAAGCACAGCCTAGATGGATGGAACTAGATTCGGGGTCTTCTTATCCCATTCACTTGATCATTTGGGTACCAGTCTATCCATGCGAATATATGATTTGTAGTCAAACATGCAAAGACATCGTTTGATTACCAGCCAATAATGTGAGCTATTTAACAAACACGAGAGAACCACCATTAATGTCAATGGCACTCAAGGTACTACAGTAAATTTCGTAAGGCGTGAATATATGATTTGATGTCGAACGCCAAACAAAATCTTTAGGTAAAAATTCTGGAAGCGAGGATCTTGTCAATGCTGTAACAAGCCTCATGTTACTGGAATCTGATGTTTCTAAGTGAACTTCCTGGATATTGATTTGTTGTCGACAGGAAGTCACCTTATTGCAAAACAAGAGTTACTGATTTCGGAGACAAGGGTATGAATTGATATAGAAATTTTCAGGGATGACGGTCATGAAAATGAAGGTTTACGAGTATTGTAGAAGGATGAGTTCTTAATCACTGGATAACTTATTTTGAACATATCAGCGACACTGTGATGAGTTTCCAGCATTTACCCAAAACCAAATTGAAGGTATGATGAACAATAGGTGTGAAGGAACCGTCAATATGATTACCCAACCCAAAAATTCACAGACATGGAGTGAAAGAAGTGTCATGTTCAAGAGCAACTTGCTGCCAAAAAGAAACTTCACTTACTTTTCCCAAATTTTCCCTGATCATTTGTCGACCAATACCTCTTTATTTTTTAACAAGCTTGAGGAGGATAATATTTTCTTGATCTATAATTCAACCCTTCGAGCAAATAAAGTATCGCTATTTAATAATTTAATGAGTTTAGCGATGAATTAAAATCGATTCTTGCCATGATCGACAAGCTTGTCACTATTTTATGTTTTAACGAGCTTAACGACAGTGATAGCCTGGTCCTTTTTCATATTTAGGGAGTCTGAAAAAGTGAACGAAAGAGAACTCCAAAAGTACTTTTTCGTAAATTTGTCTCTCAGATCCGAAAAAGTGCAAAATAATATCTAAAAGAACCTCTTTGGTCATGTTTAACCAAGGTATTCCTTTTTCGTAAATAATCCATCTCAGTCCAACAAAGGGTTAAACTTATACTGAGTAGATATCAATTCATTTACTTTAATGAGCTCGAAATGACAAGTGCTCGGAAATATTTTCACATTATCAGAGTCTGAAAAGAGCTGAAAGAAGACTCCAAGGGTTCCTTTTTCGATGTTATCGAAGCTTGAAAAAGAGATAAAAATGTGCTTCAAATCCTTTTTCATTTTTAACAAAGCTCGAAAAATAAGGAGAAAAAGTATGCTTTGTGGTCAAGTCTTTCTTTGAAATAAATCTGCATGACTAACTTGTTCGTCAGTTGTATTTCCTATTCAGAACAACATCAAATGGATTAAAAATACCTATTTCATGATAAAAACATAATAAAACCATAGTAATAGCAATAATTTTAACTTGCAAACAATTAAATGACTATATAAAGTAGTTTCACTATTCATTTTTACCATTCCATAGTTACCATTTGCATTTTGGAGCTTTGAACCTGATTTTTCCCCTGAACTTTAGTCATTGATTGCGGTCGCCTTGTGGATGGATTTCATCACCGTTTGATCTAGGTTAGAAGTATGAACCTCCTCTTCCTTTCAGTATTCATTTCATTCCCATTCTTTGCAAATTTTTAGGGTTTTAAGGTCCCTAGGGTAAATTCTGCCCAAATTGAGGGCAACACACCCTTGAACATTGAAACCTACGTTGCATAGCAGGTATAGTGAAGGGTACCTGCATATGCAATGCACTATCTCAACCCAGGGAGTGCGTTGGGCGCAGTTCAAGTTTTTGATTTTCATGATGTGTTCAAAATTTACCTAGTTTTTTGCAATGAATATATCTAATGGATCTAATGGTTATATTTTAGGTTTCCATCAGATTATAATGATGATTACATGGAGAGAAAGAGAACATGAAAAAAAATATATGATTTCCTTGAATGATCCGGGTACTGTAAGAGCCTTAAGAGATTGTGGCCTACTTAAGTAGTTCAAATTGTCATGAATGAGGAAACAAATAGAACACTTAGAGTTCCTTGTTCAAGCATGGGATCCGGCGATAGAGGAATTTCACATAAAAAATCAAGTGTTGTCCATAACAGTTGAGGATGTGTATTTTCTCACAAGTTTGTCAAGGAGAGGTTTGTCATTTCTCTCACAGGGTCTACCGTTGGAGGGGAGACAGTGAGGGATTATGCTATGCAGTATTGCTATCAAGGGGCAGAACCTAGCAAATATGGAAAAATAAACATCTGAGATGTCAGGGATTTTCCTTTGAGAACCATCCTTTTCATGATCACTAAACTTGCTGGCATCATTATATGCCATGTAGCAAACAGATCATATATGCAGTATGCACTAGAGTGCTTAGAGCCAGCAGTATTCAACTGGTCTGAAGCTATTTTATCTCAAATAAAGGAACAACTAAATACAAAAAAGGGATGAAGGAAGAAAAATTTCAGTTATGGTTTGATCCTTATCTCCTTCGCTTTGGAACGGATTCCACTGATGTAGCCACAACATGTAACATTGGATATATATAGTCCTAGAGATCCTCGAATGCAGAGATGGGTATAAATCATGGGTCAACATGAAAGAAAATCAACTGTTGTGTTCTCTACTGCTTTCTTCGCCTGGTTCTAGTGACAGATTGTCGCCATCGATGAGTGCACATATGCAAGAATTGACTTCCGAGGAGATCCAGATCTATTAATACCAGAAGGCACTTAGTGGGGTGCAATAGGTAAGAATGATTTGACCATGTTTTTTTTATTTTTCTAAGGTTTATACAATTTTTTTGTGTTTTTATTTCTTTCCAAGAAAAAACTAAATGTTTGATGTAATGCAGATATTGGTTGTTTTCAACTAGTAGAAAAACTAGAGCGCGAAGTGGATGCACTAGCAGATAGGGTTGTTGGGAGCAGTCCTTCAGGACCTTGATATGGCTGAGACTCTGGCTGAGCTGCAGCAACACATAGAGGGGTTAACCTTTTGGATTCTGGATTGCTAGATCGAAGATCTTCCAATGCGATTGCAGCGACACACAATTGGGGTTCCTAACCGTTGGATGCGGTTGCTTTGTAGGATTCCTAGATCTATAACGTGTTACCACGAGCACCACTAGTTTACTTGCAACTTTTTGCATACATTTTGAGGTTAGATGACCAATGTGTCTTGGGCACAAATTTTGTAAAATACCTATAACTATCTATCTATATGTTTTCAGAGTTTTTCCTATGTTTAATGTGCAATCCTATTCAATGTTGTCAATATTTTCTTTACCTATGTTGCAAATGTCTGTCTAAAACATGATTAGCTAATGAATCAGTTAAAGTGTTCAAATTTCTGGAAATGTGTTGATATTGAAAAAAATCAAAATTTCTTTCCAAAAGTCAAACTCTAAGGAACAGTCTAAGAAGTGTTGGATTTCTAACAGTATAAACACTATTAAGTTGTAGTACCACAAGCTGTGAGTCTAACCTTATGATGATGCATTTAATACCAAATGAAATGGCATCAGATAGAAGTTTGATCAACACACTATACTCAGAAATATTTTTCATCGATCTACCAATACAAATCCCTCGAAAACTCACTAACTCATCGTTGAGCGAAAATGGCCCACACTATAGAGGATAAATTTTGCGTACTACGACTAGCACCATCAGCATATCCAACAAATGGTTCCGAAGATTCAGACATCTACCATAAAAATGTAAAGCGGATTACTAACATCAAGAAAAATCTAAAAAACAAATTAGGATAGTGAATGCAAATCAACAACATATAAACAATATAATACAAAAAATTACTACCCTCATGATTAATCATAGTAACGTTTCAAATACAACCCATTTCTAGGTTGTGGCAATGGAATCCCATTGTAATCAACTAACTCGTAGGCACCCTTAGCAAGAACTATTTTGGCAATATAGGGGTTGTGCCATAATGGCTCGGATTTCCGTGTACCTATTACATCAGCTTCTTGGTCGTAAAGAAGGACCGAGTTGCCCTTTGAGTAGATGTGAGGCTGGAAATTTTTGTCATATTGTGCCTTTATACATCTCTTATGCACTATTTTCACCAATTGGGCTTCACGATGCATTTCATCTAGATGGATGAGGTTAAGGAGACGCACTTCTTCTTCTGAGGTGTCAGGTAATAGGTCTATCGCGAGTTTTAACGATGATATTTCGCATTGGATTTGTAAGATAACTTCCAGGCCATACACCAATTGAAAAGGAGTAAATCCAGTTGCATTTCTCATCGAGGTTCGATACGCCCACAAGGCAGAGTACAAGATCAAGTGCCAGTTCCTTTTACGGACTCCTATCATTTGTTGAAGCATTCGTTTAAGAGTTTTGTTAATATCCTCAACTTTTCCATTTGATTGTGGATAATAAGGAGTAGAATTATCATGCGAAAATCATAACTTGGCTATCTATTTAGACATCATGTGATTGCGAAAATGCTTCCCATGATCCATAACTATAGCCTGTGGGACCCCAAACCGTGCAATAACATGGTTGAAGAAAAACAATGCAGTTGTTTGTATTGTGTTATTAAATGTAGGCATCGCTTTTGCCCATTTGGTAAAATAGTCGACTGTGACAATAATATAACCATGCCCCCTAGACAAAGGAGGGTTACAGGTCATGAAATCAATACCCCATTTCTTTAATGGTCCAGCAGAGACAACAAGATGCATTGGGGATGGCATTTTGTGGATTTTACGATAAAAAATCTGGCATGCATGACAACTTCTGAGTGCAAGGATGCAATCTCAAAAAATGGTAGGCCAAAATTAACCGACGCGGAGTATCTTATGCACAGTAGCATATCCAGATAAGTTTCCACCACAAGCCCTAGCATGAAAATCATTTAACACTTTTTCGGCCTCCTCATGAGTGAGGCACCTCCTTAAAATGGTATCGACACCACGATGATAAACTGTATCGTTGATGATCAGATAATATTTGGCTTGGTATCGAATACGTCGATGGTCAGAGCGAGAGGTATTAGGTTGAAATTTTTTGGTTCGGAGATAAAGGATGAAATCCCCATACCAAGGATCAGATCATCCGATCAGAAACAAAGACTTGTCTAAAACAGATAGTTCTGATGTAGTAGGATTGCTATGAAAGGGAAGGTCACAGAGAAGCTCAACCAAAACTAAAGACTTCTTTGACTTGGATTTGATGAATTCCAAATCAAATTCCTACAAAATGACAATCCATTTTGAGTATTCCTCCCCCCAAGCAATTGAAGTGATAAGATGTAAGTCATGGGGTTGCAATCCGAAACTATTGTTGTTTTTTGAAGCAGGATATAATGGCGAAATATTTGGACAGCTTGAACAGTTGCCAAGGCAAGCTTTTCCACGTACGGGTACTTAACTTTCGTATCATTGAGATTACGACTCAAATAATAGATCGTATGTTCAATTCCATTTTCTACTTGGACCAAAACCATAGCGATCGTCGTTTCAGCCGCAGCGATATATAGGGAATAATCATTTTGATAATTAGGAGGATACATTAATGACGCTTGGACAATATGGTCCGTGATAGCATCAAAAGAAGCTTGTGAAACTTGGTCCCAATGCAAGGGAACCCCCTTTTTCAACAATCGAGTAGATCCTTTAGCCATTTTTGCATAGTTTGGAATGAACCTTCTCAGGAGGTTAGCCATTTCCTTGAAGTTTCTGTATCTGAAGTAAGTTTGATGGTGCAGGCAAATCAACAATGGCCTGAACCAATAGTGGGTCTATTCGAATTCCTTCTTTTGAGAGTATGAATCCTAGCAATAGACTATAACCAACACAAAACACACATTTATGTGGATTGAGGCATATCTTGTAGTGTCGGAAGCATAAGAAAATGGCTCTCAAGTGCATCGAGTGATCAGTCTGATTTTGTGAATGCACTGGTAAATCATATAGATATGGTTGAACAATGTGCTTGATGTCGTTGAAAGCATAATCCATTTCTCTCTGAAAAGTTTCCCCAGCATTCTTTAAACCAAATGAAAGTTTCCTATATGTGAATGTGCCCCAGGGACAAATGAATGATGTCTTATGTTGGTCATCTAGGCGGATATTGATTTCATTGTAGCCGGAAAATCCATCCATGAATGAAAATATTTCACATCCAGTACATTCGTCAATAATTTGGTTGATAAAGGGAGTAGGATAGTTTTTTTTTAGACAAGCACGATTAACATCCCGATAATCGATGCACACTCTAATGGTTCCTTGTTTTTTCATAATAGGAATGATATTGGAAACCCACTCAGTTAGTGGAACAGGGTAAATGAAACCAGCACGCAAATTTTTTTCAAATTTTGCTTTGATGGCAACAACTTTCTTCAGATGAACAAGATGAAGTCGTTGATGCACCGGTTTGACATCAGGATACATATTAATAGTGTGTTCAACTATACTTGTATCTATGCCTGGAATTTCCTCGTAAGACCAAGCGAATACATCATGAAATTCACGAAAAAGAGAGCGATATGAATCAAGTTCTTATGGAGAACAAGATACACTGACATGAATATTTTATACAATGCCAAGTTTGGTCGAAATATCGATAGAATTGTAGATTTTAGATTTCTGTGGTGAGAGTTGTGAGTTTCTGGGTTCGGAATCTCCACAGTGGACATTTTTGTGTTCGGAATCGTTTCTTCAATATTTGATAAGTTTCGCTCAGAATGGATTTCATTAATTGGAAAAGAATTCGAAAATAAATTTTTGCTGGATGGGTGATATAGTTCACTGAGATTATTTTCTTCATAATTTGGAAGATGGGAACGATGATGATAATCTTCCCATGGTTCTCCTTCTGACATCATAGATTCCAGTATATTTTCATCTGTCAAAATTTTTGAGGAAAATGGATCACATGGAGTACCAAAATCTAAGGAATGATCAACCCAAACACTTGGAGACACTGATTTTGGATTTTCCACCCAAGCCAAATAGATTGATTGCTATGCAAGCTCAATAGGGCTAGGCAATAAAACATCATCCAACGTAGAAATATCGGAAACACCCGTACTCTCCCTTAAGCTAGATAAAGAGGAATAAATCATGTAGCAGGTCTCTATACTTGCAATTTATGCTGACGTCGCGGGCGGCGGTAAGGAAAAGGTTTCCATAAGAGTGGAATTATTTCAGAGTCCTACACCAATGTTCTAGATTTCTAGTTGGTGTAAGTGAACAAATGGAACGCTTCCAGTTACCTCTGAAGCAGAGGCAAAGAAGGATAATTGATTAACGACTATGATTGTACCTTTATGTGGAAAGGCAATCATTCTAAAGCATGTAGAAACAATGGCAGTCATCGCATATACCCATGGTATTCCATGTAAAATATTATAGTCGAGGGGCCCATCAACAACCTCAACATCAATATTCATTGTGTTTCCCCCTAGTTCAACATGCAGGTTATTGATAATACCAAAATTTTTATATGTTCTTCGATCAAAAGCCTTCAACGTCGTTGATGATTGTCATAATCGCGGCGAGCGAAGTGAATTCCAACAGTTTAGATACATAATGCACATAGATGCTCCCTCATCAATAATAGTGCGATGAACAAGGTGATTGATAACATTTACCTGGATGGAGAATGCCAATTCTGCTAGTAGCTGCGGCACATAGCCCGTATGATTAAAGATGACAAGATTAGAATCCATAGGATCAATTCCAACAATTGCCGACAATAAAGCCTGCTTGTGGGAGGGACAATTTTGTAATACCTCAAGAGCAGACATAGTTGAAGGGGATTGAGCCAAATCTTCAACTATATTATAATTTTGTGCAGCTCTTGCTCGAGGATTATATGTCGATTTATGAATTACTCCCTTCTATGGCTTAATTGTCAATTCAGGAATAAAAGTAGGTGGTATTGATTCATTAGATGGATTTTTTGTCGAGGTAGTAGGTTGATCAGTGGCCGGAATACCATAGTATTTATTCCACGTTGATACCAAAATATCTTGTGAAGTTTTTTTGGTGGATAACATTAACACTTGGGAACTAGGAGCTAGATCCGTAGCAACCAAATTTGTGTCTGGATTTGGAAATGGGTCTCTCAGCACAACTAATGCATGAGAAGTATTGATGATTTTTGAGAACTCAACACGGTGAGGACAATCCCAAAAAATGTTCCTCGTTATAGATTATGCATGGATAATGAGGTTTCCGTGGTCCTAACGGTTGATCAAATGACCTTTCTTGCAGGTTAGAAGTTTGATTTTTCTTTTATCTCCCCTTTTTCTTACTTCCTAGTTGCTTGTCACTTTTGCCTTTGTCAAATGACATGGAATTAATTTTAGAAGTAGGAGTAGGATCATATGCAGTAGTGTGGTGTGTGTTTGCAATACCTATCAAGCCGTCTCTGGAATGAGAGTCCTCTATTTGAGGAGGAAAATTGAAATTAGATCATGGCGCATTAGGAATTTTTGCATATAGCATGCCAAACTGAGTGTAAATCAAGTCTAAATACTAGGCACGAGCAATAACTTGCTCTTCTGTGACGACTCCACCTTTAGCCACATCCTTAGTTATAGATGGTAACAGGGACTTACTGAACCATTTAGCAAGGATCTGATCGGGAACAAATGTATTAACCATTCGTCGATGGTGACGCCACTCATGAATATGATATGAAATGTGAGTAGCATTAGTATATTTGAAGTTGGTGAAGAGTTTCGTTCCAGTTTCGTATCTGATTGGTAACTGGAAATGGGTCAAAAAGATAGTAGCTAAGGCAGTCAAATTGTAAAAAGAAGCTCTAGGTAATTCAATGTACCATTTAGCAGCCGGACCTGTGAACATACGCTGGAAAATACGTAGTCGAACAGAATCATCATTCAAGGAATTTTATGAACACCATAAATGATAATTCATAACATGAGTCGACGAATCTTCTCTAAGGTTTCCTTTAAATTTAGGAATGTCGTAGGGTAATTTATGAGGTATCACCAGCCACCAAGGAGCATAATTTATAGGATCATTGGTTAACCGGTTTAAATATGGTAATTCAAATGTTGCAACAAAAGGAAACTGTCTATTAAGGTCAAGTTGAACATAGCCAGGGTAAGATGGAATTTCTTTGGAAATAGGTCTTTGAGCACCAGCATACGGAATCTGTTGTTGGTAACCAAGATAGGCATTGTTTTGCATGGCAAACGCTTGAGAATTATGTTGACCAAAACCTGGATATGATGCTTGATGAAATGAATTTTGAGGCATTTGCGTCTATGGCTACCAAGGGGTATGTCCACCAATGTTATAACCCAAATTAGTATAAGTCGGATTCGGCTGATATGTATAACCAGGTTGCATTTGTGACACCCCATAAAATGGTACACCAGCTTGTGAATAAATAATTCCTGATATAGGTTGTTGTAAATTAAACAAAGGATTTTGAGTCTGTGGACCCAACATTTGATGATATTGAGTTGAAGAGCTCGCTTGATAAGGTTTATGTACAAGATTTTGATTCTGTAACAGGGGTATAGATGTATTAACAAGTGGTAATGAAGTGGGTGTAACAGGTTGAACCGGTTGATACGATTGTACAACCTTTTGTGGTTGGATAGGAAGAGTGGGCTGCCATTGACAAACATTCATGTCAACATTAGTTTGACCAAAAAGTGACTGAGTATTTTCATATTCGGTGACCAAAGGTTTCCCCCCGGCATAAGGAGGATAATAAGATGGAAAATATTGTTCCTTGAATGCTAGGAGTCCAGTTGATATGGTACTTAAAGGAATTGACCCATAAGGATCAACCTTATATTTCCATGATGAGGGATGTAATGATTCAAGTCGTTTAGTACTCACTATAGGACTACCAGTTAAAACACCAGATGATGACATTGGCAAAGACCATGAACGTGAAGGTGCACCAGAGAAAGTGCCAGATAATTATTTGTAACCTATTGGGACTGAAGGGCCACCATGCAAATATGACTCTGTTGAGGTTGTGAACATTGATGGAGTAGTGAGGGTAGAAGCTGACGTAATTGCAACAACAAACCCAACCGAAGATACTGGTTCAGACATGGTTGTTCTACCAACTGTATACCCCCAAAAATCGATGGGAGATTGAATGGAAATAGGATCAACAAAAGAAAATGGAAAGGATTCAGGAAAATACTGATACAGGTAAAGTTCTCCCCCAAAATGGGTTAGACTTAAAGGTGTATCAGGTTGTGGGATTTCTTCAATCATAATTAAACCAGGAGGAAGAACTTCACCGTCGGGCCCAAAATATATTTTAGACGGTTGACTATGCGATATGGGAGTTTCAATAGCTATAGAACTTTGTGGGATGACCAAGGTAGGAACAACTTCTGGTTGTTCAACTTCAGGATTCAGATGTGCTGGCAAAGAAGAGACAATATCTTGATCAATTTGTGATTGAACAATGTCGGGTCCAGGAGGTATGGTCTGAGTGATTGAATGGATTGTGACCACGAGTAGTTGTGAAGACTCTGTTTTGAAAACAGTAAATGAACCAGGATGTGTGGAAACTATTTGAGCTAACTCTGGGTTAAAAGATGATGTTTCACTAAAGGTACGAATTGTACTTTATTCGGCAGATCATGATCGCCTTCGCCTACTCGAAGTAACTTCCAGTGGTTAAGGTGGTTTTAAAGCTAATCTACATGAACGATGGAGGATAGGATTGTGTTCTTCCACGATTAATGATTTATTTTATCCAAATAAAAAATAAAAAAAACAAGGTAATGCTAGGCAAAATGGTTTACCAAGAAACCGTGAACTGCAGAATACCTCCTAGAGAACCAAGAAGTACAGGCAGGTAATCTCCCCGAATGTTGTGTTCGGTCTATCACAATTTCAAGGCGGCCGACTTGGTTCACTGTGGATGGATAGCGCCTTCAGGAATTTTGTCCTCCCAAATATAACCGAAGGTACGTCGACGCCCAAGTCTGTATTAGCGTTGTCTGATGCGAAACTACATAGTGAGAGCACCCTTTTATACTTATCGTACTATAACACCGCCCAATATATCCGAAAGTATGTGGATGAGCTACGATATACTTACGTACGTGGATTGAGGTATCACACTCG
The DNA here is from genome assembly GCA_034641835.2 of Pinus albicaulis. Taxonomy (NCBI): domain Eukaryota; kingdom Viridiplantae; phylum Streptophyta; class Pinopsida; order Pinales; family Pinaceae; genus Pinus; species Pinus albicaulis. The sequence continues at coordinate 283,954,113 of CM076578.1, read as the reverse complement.
GAATGTATCGCACACAAGTTAACGACAGCTGCTATGCTTTACGATGCTGGAACATGTCTCTAGTATAGACCTTCTAAATGTTACCATTAAGGTTCCAAAGCATTGTTAAGTAAATTGAGATTTATTTTATGTTGATATTGCTTAACAATTTTCCTTTCAAAGGTTCACCCCGATGATGTGTTTTAAATTCCTAAAATGCAGCTAAGAATGATAAACAAACTTTCACTTTCAACTTTTTCAATGAAGAACCTAGCTAATAAGGGAAGAGAGAAAATAATTTGAGAGCAAACAAATCAATGAGAAAAACAAATTAATGAATCTAAAACTAAATTCAGATTTCCTAATGTTCCTTTTGCAAAAAACACACAATCCTACATGCAAATGCAAGTTTTTCTTTTCAGTTTCGTTAATGTTATGAATGCAGAAAAGAAACTAGCTGCACTAGATCAATAATTCAAATGATTTTTAATTTCGAGAAATGAAGAATACAAACAACAATTTCTCTTTTGAAGAAAAAGTGAGGATTTAAACAACAATTTCTCCTATCAAGGAAATGAAGATCTTATGAAAATTTCATATTTCAAAATCAAATGATTCTTAATGCGACCATAAAAATACCTTCAAATCAACTTGTCAATGATAAAGATAAACTTTTTTATAACAACATTGAAGAAATTTTCAGTCAAAGGAGAAGAAATATATAGAATCACTAGTCAATTGAGCATCAAAATTTTCAGAACACAACAACAAAAAAAACTGAAGCAAGTTGCAAAGTCAAATTCAACGGAATTTAGTCACTTTCAGGAGTCAACGCAGTCTCCAAGGGGAGACAGTGCTCTGCAACACAGGCTTGGAAGGGAGACAATGCTCTGCAAAGCACTGTGTCCAGTCTAAGGGTGCGTTGGGCACAATATTCAAGGAAAAATACTACTGTTTAACTCATTATATTTGCAAATTAAGCTCTGAAAAATTTTAATCTTTATGTGAAAGAACTACTGGGTGGATAAACAAAGCAAACTAGAGGCTCTAACAACTAGAATCTAAGAGAAATTCTCCCCAGTGGAGTCGCCAATTTGTTGGGCCAGAATTGTAATCTACAGATAAATTACACTTCCCTATACAAGTGCTAGTCTAGAAAAATAGGTGAAAGACTATACAACTATTTTTCTTATCTCCGAATAGATACACAGAGAGGATTGGAGGCTTACTTGTTCAGTCGATTCCAAATGGCTCCTTCTGTCACTTCCACTACAACTTCAAATTCAGACAGTTTGTAGGTTGAATACTTCGTGCAAGAAAGAACACTAAAACAATAGAAGATGAAATAATATAGATATCTATTCATGTTAGTTAGCTAAATCAGTAAAGCATAAACTATACACATCAACTAAGATCTTGCAACATGGAAAATCAAATCAAATACAAATGCATATAGGGAAAAATAAGCATTATTTTTTACTGATGATAGAAGGAGAGGTTACAACCAAATGACTGATTCGAAGTGACCCTTCTAGCAATGATCCAAAGCCTCATCATAGTATAAATCTCTCCAGCATTATCTTCACAAATCAAACTCTCAATTGAAAATTCTCCAGCATTTCTCTACTCAAATTATTCCTCCTCAAGCACTTAGATCTGTGCTCAATTTATAGATGAAGTGTACGTTGTTTTGCAATCAATAAATTTCCAAAAATAGGCAAGACATGTTTTCAGTCATGTAGATTTCAAATGGTCACTTGGATCCGAAGCCTGACACATGTGAACTCTTCTAGAAGGCACTGGCCAAGTGGAGATTCCGAAACAATGAGAATTTCGCTCTCAACGTGACCAACACGCCTTTGAATGTTGGGAAGTGCTTTGCAGAGCAGCCCTGAATGGGGCTAACTGCATATGAAACACATTTAGGCCCCTTAGAGCCTGCATTGGTGAGCTCTCATATGTTATACAATAAACTTCAAACCATGGAAACCTTTTCTTGATGAAAGTATTGTTTGACTTGTCTTTTTTTCTGTCTTAGAGCATATAGCAACTGAAATGATAGGGAATGATATACCCTTGATCACCGGTCCTGGAGATGATGCCCAATTAACCAGCTCATTGGGAATGGCACCCAAATTTACCTATAACAGGGGTTCATCGAATTTTTCCAGCCGACGTAATTTCAATTAAAAGTTTGGCCGAATTTATGTAAAAACTTCGGCCAAACTTTTGTGTCATTATAATTAATGGGCTGATGGGGAAAAAATCGTCTAATATAGGAGGATAACGGTGGCCACCCACCTATTCCATTTGGACACACACCATCAATTCTTGCATCTTTTCACTTTCAGGACATCTTACTATTTTTAGCAGGTTTTCGGGTCCTGCATTCCCGGAGCCGTTTTGGGGCCCTAATGATCCAGGTGGATATTGGTGGCCACCCACCTATTCCATTTGAAATGGCACCATTAGTTCTTTCAGTTTTTCAGTTTCAGCACAACTTACTATTTTTAGTTGTTTTTCAGGTCCCAAACTTCCGAAACTGTATTGAGGCCCTAAACAACATTTTTTGGACATCACTTCTCCAGCTAATATGATTCCATTCCGAAGTCGATATTCACGATAAATATTTTTATTCCTTGGATAGATATTTCTAACGATGTATCATGTGTGTCAAACAGAGATAGTATGCCAAAGTTACGACCTCGGGAAGTTGAAACACCAATTTACCCAAATGGGGCGCATAGTTTTGGCGCTTCATCTCCTACAGTTAGGTTTTTGGATGTTGTGGGTTTTCCATTGTTTCTCTATAATAAATAGGCCCTCGATACTAATTGTAACATAGTTTAATGGTCTGTAGCCGCCACATCTGTTCTCAGAGATACGCTACCAGCACCCTAGCTAGTTTATTTCCATTATGTCTGTAAGCATATTTTAGTCATTTGATTTCAACAAAAAGAAGTAGTGTTTCTGTTGCATCTCTGTGTTTATGTCTAAATATATATTTTATTATGTTCCTACATAAATTCAAATTAGTGATATTAGAGCGGTTTTCTCTTTCTTTGTTTTTCTTTGCATTTCCCCAATGCGGTTAGGGTATAAGGAGTTAGGGCTTGATCTGGTTGAACCCTTGCAAGATCAGCGTCACAAGATATCCTATCAAAATATGAGGGAGAAAGAGATCCTATCAAAATATTGCTCGAAGAGGCCCTCGAGAAACAAAGGAACGCGATTATGGATAAATTTGCTCAGATCCTTCAACAACTTCCCACCTATGACACATCTTCATCCAACAGCCACTGTGGAGGCGCCACTCCCTTCAAGGTACATGTAAACTTTGACATTCCTATATTTGAAGGCCAGATATATGCAGACGCCATAGATATATGGTTGAATTTACTAGAAGGGTCTTTCTTGGCCCATGATTTCTTCGACTGAGAAAATATTATTTTTTCACTCCTCAAAGCTACCCCCCATGTCAAAGTCTTGTGGGAAACGTACTGTGAGCAGAAGGAGGAGGAGGAACCCTATTTGTTCTCGACCACACCCAATTGGAATTCATTCTGAGATAGAATTAAGGAACAATATTACCCGGTGGGGAGCTATGAGGAAAAATACATCCAATGGACCATGTTGCGGCAGCAAAGGGAGCAAGATGTGCATGAAATGACAAATTTTCTCCATACCATGCGCACCAAGTTGAGTATTAAAGATTTAGAGAGACATTTGATGCTCAAATACCGCAGCTGTCTGCATAGACACATTCAAGAGGAAATGGAGTTCCTTGAAATTACATCTCTTGGCACGGAATATCGCAATGAAGCCAATATCAAGTAGAAATTTAAGCAAAAGACGCAAAACTTTGGATCAGCAAATCCGAAGACAGGGAAAGGTACCCCCGAACCACAAAACAAGGAGCAAGGCCAAAGCAGGGAAACTTAGACAACACCAGAAATCCAAAGAAGGACACGGTGAAGTCTTCTGAATTTCATAACAGCCCCACTCACACGAAAAACAAGTGTCAGGCCAAACTATCATTGGTGGTCGAACTAAAGGCACCCAAATCAGATGCATTTTCTAATCCTAAGTCAGAACCAGAAAAAGGCAATAACAAAGGGAAGAAAATCATTGATGCAGATACCAGTGCCATTGTTGCCACCACCATGATCTAGATGGAGGATCCCAAGGATCTAGAGGAGGGGGAGCACCTCTTCCATTTGAAAATGTGGGTGAAGGGTTCTCCACTAAAATTCCTTGTCGATAGCGGAAGCCAAAAGAACATCATTTCAGCAGAGGTCATGAAGCATCTCAGCCTACCAACCATAGCACACCTACAGCCATATACCATCAGGTGGTGTCACCCAGGGAGATATCTTCGTGTTTGCCAAAAGTGCCACCTTCCATACAGTATCAAGTCATTCACGGATGAGGTATTGTGTGATGTTTATCCTCTTGATTTAGCTAATGTATTTTTTGGCTAACCATACTTGTGGTGGCGAAATGCTATGTATGAGTCTAGGCCTTGTGATATTATTACTACTTTGCGAAATAAATTGTACAGGATACCGAAGGTAGTACCGCCTCCTATCATCTCTTTGACTACTCCAAAACAATGCAGTAAGATTGTTTCCCAAACTAGGAAATTTGTTTTTCTTACAACTCACTCACACATAAAGGAGAATATTGTGGCCACAACCTCGAAACAGGGCTACCCTACACAGCTGCAGCATATGGACAAAGTCATGGAGGAATACGAGGACATTTACTCCTCACTCACATAGGTTCCTCTACACTTTCATGACAAGCAGTCCATTGACTTGACCCCTGATGCACTTCCAACTAATGTTTCCATACCTCATGCAACTACATAGACATAATCCACACATGTATTTTCTGAGGCTAATAAAGAAACAAAATTTACTAAACGCATCGAATATGTTTGCTCGAAGTTCCATGACATCTTCGACAAATCTAATACCCAATTTAACAGAATTTGCTTCATCTCATGGAGGATCTCAATGCAATGGGAACCATTTCTTCCTAAGGAGGGATTAATGATCCTAGTGGATATCGATGGTCACACACCTATTCCATTTGGACACATACCATCAATTCTTGCATCTTTTCACTTTCAGCACAGCTTACTATTTTTAGCAGGTTTTCGAGTCGTGCACTCCTAGAGTCATTTTTGGGCCCTAATCCTGGTGGATATTGGTGGTGACCCACCTATTCCATTTGAAACACCTCCATCAGTTCTTCCATGTTTTCATATTCATCACAACTTACTATTTTTTAACATTTTTTCGCATCCCGAACTTCCGGAGCCGTTTTGAGGCCCTAAACAACATTTTTTGGGCATCTCTTCTCTGGCGCATGTCATTTCAATATGCAATCAATATTCACAATCAATATTTGTATTTCTCGGATAGATCTTTCTAACGATGTATCATGTGCGTCAAACGGAAATAGTATGCGAAAGTTACAATCTAAGGAAGTTGAAACACCAAGTTACCCAAACGAGGCCCATAGTTTTGGCGCATCATCTCCTAGGGTTATGTTTTTGGATGTTTTTGGTTTTCCATTGCTGCTCTATAATAAATAGGCGGTCGACCCTCATTATAACAAAGTTCAGAAGTTTGTAGCCACCACATATCTTCTCAAAGATACGCTACTAGCACCATAGCTAGCTTATTTCCATTGTCTGTAAGCATATTTCAGTCATTTGATTTTAATAAGATGAAGTAGTGTTTCCGCTGCATCTATGTGTTTATGTCTATTTCTATATTTTATTATGTTCTTGCATAAATCCGGATCATCGACATAACTTTTTTTAAAATTCGGTCAAACTAACAGGTCTGCAACGACATAGTAGCTCGTGAACACATTTCCTCAAATTTGGAATTATTAAACTCCATCAAAATTTATGAACTAACTATCAGAACCAAGACAAGAATTGGAAGAATTCAATCTACTTTAAGGAAATATAGCTTTTATGCAATTCCATAAATATTTACTAATTTTAATTAATTTTGTAATAAAATAGGTACAAACAATTTCTGAAGGTCATCTAGATTCAGTGAAACAAAAATTTTTTATCTTCCAAAATACACTGTAAAAAAAATCGAAAAAATAATGGTACTTTACATTGGTATGTCGTGTGTAACAGGTAGTTTTTATATTTTTAGTTTATAACTAATATGTTGAGAAATTTTATGCGAACTGAAACATATTAAAAAAATGCAGTTTTTTCATATTAGATTAGTTCAAAAAATTCTAGTAATTATGATATGCATCAATTAGTTTCGTAAATATAACGAAACCAAAGTATAATCTGTCGAGATTGTTGTAACATATTTTTTTTCTATAAAACACAGTTTTCAAACAATACAGCAATGTGTTTGAACATGAATGTTTATGAATCATTTGATTGTTAAAGAACACACAGTCAAAGATATGTTAAGTTGACATATCAAATGTGAATAAAAAATTTCCAAAAAAATAAGTAATAGAAAGCTAATAAATTTCTGACAAGTTTTATTTTTATCGTGAAATGAAATTCTAAGCTAGAAAAATTGTTTTGCCTTGCAGAAAATTGAAGAACAAAAAAAATGATATTTTTTCCTCAAAAAAAGGCAAAAAGTGTAACCCAACTTCATATTTTCACTTTATTATGCAGAATGACGAAGTGAGACTTCTTTGCGGCTCATGGGAGACAGTGGCCTCTATTTTTTTCATGTCCTTGGCCCCGGCACAGGGCCTGAATTAGGGCCAACCCCTCCCTGTAACCATGTCTCCTTACCACTACACTCTCGTTTAGTTATAGTTCAGTAGGAGGGAATCACACCCCCATGAAGAGATCGCCATGCTAGACGGAATCAAACTCCCCATGAAGAGATTTCCATGCTACCTCTCAGATGTGCTGCAATGACCTCAAGTCCTCCTTGATCCCAATGTTGTGATAAAATCAATTTCCTCGGAACCCTACCTCTCTCCTTAGTCAAGTTAATTTTGATATACTAATATATATTATAGTATAGCAAATTTAATATTGTATTAATACAAAACTATTAATTTAATAATATTAATATTATAATATATTAATATGAATATTAGATTTAATACTAATAAAAATATTTTAATATTAATATTAGGGTTAATAATGCCCTTTTTTTAAGGTATTAATAATAATTTGGCCCATAGGCTTCACCTAAATAAAACCTTTTTTTTGAGCGTTCCTAGATATAAAGACGATTATGAGGATTATGGAGTAAATAAAAAAAGAGGTTTCATTTTGGGGCCCATATTCAATAAATAATTAAATTAGTAAATATGTATAATTTCAATAATGCACATTCAACATATATATATATATAGTGATTCAATTTCTTCACTTGAATTTCTTTCAACATTTTCACCATTTTCAATCATTGGTTTAATATCTCTTTCACTTTCTCTTTCAAAAATTTTGTATCTCATCACCACTGTTTTGAGGAATATCTCCCTCTGTTTACATTGCCAAATATTTTTCAAATTACTTCATCAAATAAAAATTAAGTATCACAATACACTAGTCAAATTTTAAATATCAAATTTATAATATTCACATTTACATACATGCGTCAACTTGTAGTTGAGGTGGATTTTCCGTTTCAATATTTAAGTGTTCTTCTCTTTTTATGCGATATTATCTCCCATTTTCTCTATGTTCCTCAGGGTATCTTGTTCGATCATATTTTCTCTTGGAATTACATCGATTTCCCATGATAATTGAGTATGAAGGTCGAAACATTTCCTTCAAAAAATTAGACAAAAACTCAATTAAAAAAAACATCACAAAAGATTTAATTTAGAAAGAACTTATTTTAAAAATATTTCACAAAACACACACTTCAACCCAAAACACTTACATTAAAATTTCCACCAAAATAATTTCTTTTAAAAATTAAATGAAGCTTAGAATATTTCCTTCCAAGTCGCGCAAAAAAAAATTCACTTAAAAAGTTAGACAAAAACTCACTCTAAAAAATCATTATAAAATATTTGCTTCAACTCAAAACACTTACTCTAAAAAAATGTCACTTCAAAAAATACCTTCGAAAAATGTCAATTGAAAATTAAGCCCAACCTCTTAAAAATGTCGTTTTAAAAAATATTTCCAAAAATTGTCCTTTGAAAATTAAGCCCAAAAAACCTCTAAAAAAATGTATCTTAAAAAAATTAGCTTCAAAAAATGTCCTTTGAAAGTTAAGTGTTATGAAACCAGCTCAAAAAATAGAAGAAAAGAGTGATCAACGCCTTAGAAATCAACCACTTCGAGGGAGAAACCACCAATACACTATATAAATGAACAATTCTTCGATGATTCAACTGACCAAAAAATCCTTTCAATATATAGGAGTCCATGGGGCCACAATGTAATCTGAGCCAACCTAAAAATAATAATGTAAGGGCAAAATAATAAAAATATGGGGGTTACAGCGGTACAAGAATAAAAATAAAGATGTTACACTAGCAACAATAAGGGACTATACTAGTAATATGGGGAGCTAACATGATCCTCTCCTTCAAAAAAGTGTTGTCCTCAACGCTTGAGTAGCTCCGAGTTATTCTGTATAAAATTCTCATCCTCCCATGTAGAATCTTCAGTGGGTAAGTTCTTCCATTTGATGAGATACTCTAAAATTAATTGATTTCTTAGATGCCGAGTTCTTATTTCCATGACTGCTTCAGGTTCCAATATGATTTTTCCTTCCTCATCAAGTTCTGTAAATATTGTTTGAACTGAAATTTTGTCCCCTATAATCTTCTTTAAGCATGAAACATGGAAAACTGGATGCACTCACGAAGAAGAAGGAAGCTCAAATTTGTATGCCATAGTACCAATCTTTTGCAACACCTTGTAAGGACCATAGTACTTTGGTGATAATTTATTATCCTTCTTAGCTTTCTTCAGCGATATTTTTTTGTATGGTTGTATCCATAAAAATGCACAGTCTCCTACAACAAAAAATTCTCTTGCTGTGATGTTGATTTTCCTGTTGTTTCATTCAATTTTGTACCAAATTTAGGTTATCCTTTAAGAGTTGGAGAACTTCTTGTCGATTCTCAATGTGATCTTCCATTGCTTGGACCCTAGAATTTTCCCTTGAATAATATGTGATGGGCGGTGGATGATATCCATAAAGTGCCATAAATGGGGTCATTTTTGCTGCTGTATGGAAGGAAGTGTTATACCACCATTCAACGAGAGGTAACCAGTTGACCCATTCTACTTGCTTATTAGGTACAAGACAACGAAGATATCCTTCCAAAAATTTATTCACTATCTCAGTTTGACCATCAGATTGAGGATGATAAGATGAGCTATGAGCTAGTTGAGTACCCAAACAAGAAAATAATTTCGTTCAAAAATTTCTTGTAAAAATGGGATCTTTGTCCAATATCCTACGATGACCTAATTATGGACTGGTTCAGTAGAGCGAAATTTTATGACTTTCCAAGTGTCATTGTTCCCTCCGTTGGCTCTGAAATTGATAAAAAAGAATATACAATCTGTGTACTTTCAACCACTTTTTATAGAATTCCAATCCAATGCTCAGAGAAAGAGTTATGGCGATTTTCCCATGGTCACCTCTTTGAGATGAAATTTGGGAGCCTGAAAAATCCCTAACTTCCACGGACCCTATCTCTAAAATTTTTCCATGACGTTCCTCAGGATTGCGGCTTCTCTATGTGAAAATTTCAGCTTTTGAACCCTCGTAGAAAAAACGTTATAGAAAAAATGCTACGATGACCTGTTTAGGTAAAATTCAAGAGCCTCCAAAAAATTCCTAACTTACACATATCATATCTCCAAAAAAATTGTGAACCAAGATCTGAAATTTTTCCGAAAAGTTCCTCAAGATTTCGGCTTCGCTCTGTAAACATTTCAGCTTTTGAACATTCGTATAAAAATAATAATAGTGAAAATGCAACAATGACCTGTTTGGAGCAGCGAAACCCTAGAATCCAAAGCTATGATACCAAATGTTATGAAACCAACTCCAAAATAGAAGAAAAGAGAGATCAAAGCCTTAGAAATCAGGCACTTCGAAGGGGAAACCTCCAATACAATACATAAGTGAACAATTATTGGATGATTCAAATGACCAAAACCTCCTTTCTATATATAGGTGTCCTTGAGGCCACAATGTAATCCTAGCCGACCTAACAATAATAATGTCAGGCCACAATAATAACAATATGGGGGTTAAAGGTGTACAAAAATAACAATAATGATGTTACACTAGCAACAATAAGGGACTATACTAGTAATATAGGGACCTAACATTAAGCGCAAAAAAAATCTAAAAAATATCACTTTAAAAAATACCTCCAAAAAATGTCCTTTGAATATTAAGCCCAAAAAGAGTCCTTTGAAAATTAAGCCCAAAAAAATTCCTTTGCAAAATCAAATCGAATGAAGAAATGTGCGAAATTATGTGAAAATAATGATTCCATTTTTTGTTATTTATATAGTTGTGAAATGTTTTTTTGGAGGGGCTTCGTCAAATTTTTCAGGCCGACATAATTTCAATTAAAAGTTCGGCCGAATTTCTGTAAAAACTTCGACCGAATTTTGTGTCATTATAATTAATGGGCCAATGGGGAAAAAATACTTCAGCTGATCTAGCTAGATATCGATGGCCACCCACCTATTCCATTTAGACATACACCATCAATTCTTGCATCTTTTCACTTTCAGGACATCTTACTATTTTTAGCAGGTTTTCGGGTCCTGCACTCCTGGAGCCGCTTTGGGGCTGTAATGATCCAGGTGGATATTGGTGGCCACCCACCTATTCCATGTGAAACACCACCATCATTTCTTTCAGTATTTCAGATTCAGCACAACTTACTATTTTTAGTTGTTTTTCGGGTCCTGAACATCCAGAGCCGTATTAAGGCCCTAAACGACATTTTTTGGACATCGCTTCTGCGGATAATACGACTCCATTCCAGAGTTGATATTCATGGTCAATAATTGTATTCGTTGGATAGATATTTATAACAATGTATCATGTGCATCAAACAGAGATAGTATGGAAAATTTATGACCCTGGGAAGTTGAAACACCAGTTTACCCAAATGGGACCCATAGTTTTGGCACTTCATCTCCTACGGTTAGGTTTTTGGATTTTTTTGGTTTTCCATATTTTCTCTATAATAAATAGGCACTCGATACTCATTGTAGCATAGTTTAGAGGTCTGTAGCCACCACATCTCTTCTCAGAGATATGCTACCAGCACCCTAGCTAGTTTATTTCCATTATGTCTGTAAGCATATTTTAGTCATTTGATTTTAATAAAATGAAGTATTGTTTTTGCTACATCTCATTGTTTATGTCTAAATCTGTATTTTATTATGTGCCTGCATAAATTTGGATTACTGATATCAGAGCGATCTACTCTTTCTTTGTTTTTATTTGCATGTCCCCAACGTAGTCAGGGTATAAGGAGTTAGGGTTCGATTTGGTTGAACCCTTGCAAGGTAAGCGTCGCCAGAGATCCTATCAAAATATTTCTCGAGGAGGCCCTCGAGAAACAAAGGGATGAGATTATGGATAACTTTTCTCAAATCCTTCAACAACTGCCCACCTATGATGCATCTTCATCCAATAGCCACTGTGGAGGCACCACTCGCTTCAAGGTACATGCAAACTTTGACATTCCTATATTTGAAGGCTATATAGATGCAGACGTCGTAGATAGATGGTTGAATTTACTAGAAGGGTATTTCTTGGTCCATGATTTCTTCGACCAAGAAAATATTATTTCTTCACACCTTAAAGCTACCCCCCATGCCAAAGTCTAGTGGAAAACGTACTGTGAGGAGAAGGACGAGGGGGAACCCTCTCTGTTCTTTGCCACACCCACTTGGAATTCGTTCTGAGATATAATCAAGGAACAATATTACCCAGTGGGGAGCTATGAGGAAAAATACATCCAATGGACCACGTTGCAGCACCAAAGGGATCAAGATGTGAACGAACTGATGAATTTTTTCCATACCATGCACACAAAGTTGGTTATTAAAGATTCAGAGAGAAATTTGGTTCTCAAATACCGCAGATGTCTGCATAGACACATTCAAGAGGAAATGGAGTTCCTTGAGATTACATTGCTTGGCACGGACTATCACAATGCCACCAATATCAAGTAGAAATTTGAGCAGAAGAAGCGAAACTTTGGATCCACAAATCCGAAGACAGGGAAAGGTGCCCCCGAACCGCAAAACAAGGGGCAAGGAAAAAGAAGGGAAACTCAGAAAAGCACCAAAAATCCAAAGAAAGACATGGGGAAGTGTTGTGAATTTCATAACAGCCCCACTCACACCACAAACAAGTGTCAATCCAAACATTTGTAGGTGGTCGAACTAAAGGCACCCAAATCAGATGCATTTTCTGATCCTAAGTCAGAACGAGAAAAAGGAAACAACAAAGGGAAGCAAACCATTGATGTAGATCCCAGTGCCATTGTTGCCACCACCATGATCTAGATGGAGGATCCCGAGGATCCAGAAGAGGGGGAGCGCCTCTTCCATTTGCAAATGTGGGTGAAGGGTTCTCCACTACAATTCCTTGTCGATAGCGGAAGCCAAAACAACCTCATTTCAGCAGAGGTCGTGAAGCTTCTCAGCCTACCGACCATAGCACACCTATAGTTGTATACCATCAGGTGGCGTCACCGAGGGAGATATCTCTACATCTCCCAAAAGTGTCGCCTTCCATACAGTATCAAGCCATTCACACATGAGGTATTGTGTGATGTTGCTCCTCTTGATGTAGCTGATGTATTATTTGGCCAACCATACTTGTGGTGGTGACATGCTATGTATGAGTGTAGGCCTCATGCTATTATTACTACTTTTCGAAATAACTTGTATGAGATACCGAAGGTAGTAGCTCCTCCTATCATCTCTTTGACTACTCCAAAAAAACACAGTAAAATTGTTTCCCAAACTAGGAAATTTGTTTTTCTTACAACTCGTTCACACAAAAATGAGAATATTGTGGCCACAACATCAAAACAGGGCTTCCCTACATGGCTGTAGCAGATGGACAAATTCATGGAGGAATACGAGGACATTTACTCCCCACTCACATAGGTTCCTCTACACTTTCAAGACAAGCAATCCATTGACTTGACCCCCGATGCACCGCCGCCTAATGTTGTCATATGTCTTGCAACTACATAGACATAATCCACACATGTACTGTCTGAGCCTAATAAAGAAACCAAATTTACTAAATGCATCCAACATGTCTGCTTGAAGGTCCATGACATCTTCGACAAATCTAATACCCAATTTAATAGAATTTGCTTCATCTCATGGAAGATCTCAATGCAATGGGGACCATTTCTTCCTAAGGAGGGACGAATGATCCACGTGGATATCGGTGGTCACAAACTTATTCCATTTGGATCCATACCATCAATTCTTGCATCTTTTCAGTTTCACCACAGCTTATTATTTTTAGCAGGTTTTCAGGTCGTGCACTCCTAGAGTCGTTTTTGGGCCCTAATAATTCTAGTGGATATTGGTGGTGACCCACCTATTCCGTTTGAAACACCTCCATCAGTTCTTTCATTTTTTCAATTTCATCACAACTTACTATTTTTTAGCATTTTTTTGGGTTCTGAACTTCCGGAGCTGTTTTGAGGCCCTAAACGACATTTTTTTGGCATCGCTTCTCCGATGCATATGATTTCAATCCGCAATCATTATTCAAAATCAATAGTTTTAGTTCTCAGATATATATTTCTAATGATGTATTATGTGCGTCAAACGGAGATAGTATGCCAAAGTTACAACCCGGGGAAGTTGAAACACCAAGTTACCCAAAAGAGGACCATAGTTTTGGTGCGTCATCTCCTAGGGTTATATTTATGGAGGTTTTGGGTTTTCCATTGTTGCTCTATAATAAATAGGCCCTTAAGCCTCATTATAACAAAGTTCAGAAGTCTGTAGCCGCCACATCTCTTCTCAAAGATACGCTACCAACACCCTAGCTAGGTTATTTTCATTGTCTGTAAGCATATTTCAGTCATTTTATTTTAATAAGATGAATTAGTGTTTCCACTGCATCACTGTGTTTATGTCTAGTTCTGTATTTTATTGCGTTCCTGCATAAATCCGGATCGTCGACAAAGCTTTTTTGAAAATTCGGTCGAACTAACACGTCTGCAACTACGCAGTAGCTTGTGAACACATTTCTTCAAATTTGGAATTATTAAACTCCATCAAACTTTATGAACTAACTATCGGAACCAAGACAAGAATTGGTAAAATTCAATCTACTTTTAGGAAATATAGCTTTTATGGAATTCCATAAATATTTACTAATTTTAATTAATTTTGTAATAAAATAGGTGCAAACAATTTCTAAAGGTCATTAAGATTCAGTGAAATAAAAATTTTGTATCTTCCAAAATACACTATAAAAAAAATAAAATGAAAAAATAATGGTGCATTACATTGGTCTGTAGTGTGTAATGGGTAGTTTTTAGATTTTTAGTTTATAACTAATATGTTGAGAAATTTTGTGCAAACTGAAACATATTCAAAAAATGCAGTTTTTTCATCTTAGATGAGTTCAAAAAAATCTAGTAATTAGGATATGCATCAATTAGTTTCGTAAATATAACGAAACCGAAGTAGAGTCTGTCTAGATTGTTGTAACACATTTTTTTTCTAAAAAACACAAAGTCTTCAAAGAATACAACAACGAGTTTGAACATGATTTTTTTATGAATCCTTTGATTTTTAAAGAACACACAGCAAAAGATCTGTTAAGTTGACATATCAAATGCCAATAAATTTTTTTCAAAAAAAAGTAATAGAAAGCTAATAAAATTTCTGGCAAGTTTTATTTTTATCATAAAATGAAATTCTAAATAGAAAAATTGTTTTGCCTTGTAGAAAGTTGAAGAACAAAAAAAATGATATTTTTTTTTCTCAAAAAAAGGAAAAAGTGTAACCCAACTTCATATTTTCACTTTATTATGAAGAATGACGAAGCGAGACTTCTTTGTGGCTCATGGGAGACGTTGGCCTCTATTTTTTTCATGTCCTTGGCCGCCAGCACAGAGCCTGAGTTAGGGCCAACCCCTCCCTATAACCCTGTCTCCTTACCACTATACTCTGGTTTCATTATAGTTCTGTAGGAGGGAATCACACCCCCCATGAAGAGATCGCCATGCTACCTCTCAAATGTGCTGCAGCGGCTTCAAGCCCTCTTCGATTCCAATGTTGTGATAAAATCAATTTCCTCAGAACCCTACCTCTCTCCTTTGTCAAGTTAATTTTGAGATACTAATATATATTATAATATAACAAATTTAATATTGTATTAATACAAAGCTATTAAATTTAATAATATTAATATTATAATATATTAATATCAATATTGGATTTAATAATAATAATAATATTTTAATATTAATATTAGGGTTAATAATGGCTTTTTTAGGGTATTAATAACAATTTGGCCCATAGGCTTCACCTAAATAAAACCTCTTTTTTGAGTGTTCCTAAATATAAAGAGGATTATGAAGATTATGGAGTAAATACAAAAAGAGGTTTCATTTTTTATCATAATTTTAGGCTATTTCTAACCCTATTTGATATATTTTTATGTATTTTCCATACTTATTTATAGATATTTTATATTTATTTAATAACCATACATATTTTATAAAGATGGCACTTAGCCCATAGTATTTAGCCCATGGTAGTAATAATAATTTGTCATATGGTATCTGGCCCATAGTCTTTACTAAATAAGATCTTTTTATTGGTTAATAGAGTAAATATAAAAAGATCTTTTATTTATTTACCATACATGTTTGTTTATATTTTTATTCATTTACCATATACCATTTTACTTATTTACCATACCTCCTCTTTGTAAATATAAATATTAGTGGTTAATGAAGTAAATGTAAAAAAAAAAATATTTATTTACCATACTTGTTTATTTATATTTTTATTTATTTACCATACTTCTCAAGTAAGTATAAAATGAGGTTTTACTTATTTACCATACCTCATGTTTCTAAATATAACGAGTTAAGAGACGTATTGATTACAATTGAGCCGACATTAGAAATGTTTACATACCATTTTCCTTACATCACACTCTTACACATATACCCCATACTGCCTTATAAAACATCTATCGAGGTGATAAAAATTATTTCACATAAATACCATGGATCAATACTATGGGTTTAAAAAAAATAAAATTTATTAAAAATATTCCAGATAAATAAGATAAAATAATAACCCCAACCCGCAAAACCCTAAAAATCAAATTTAACAATGATAGTAAAGTGAATTCCCTATATATAAATAGCTCACACTTCAGCTTTCCCTTGAGATATGTTCAAATATTGGAGTTACTAATCGAGTAAAACACATTCTGTTTGAAGCTTCGAATCATCTCTGTCGTGATGGCCGTAATTACCGATCTTCCAGATGATCTACTTCGACTGTGCTTACTCAGAGTGCATTACCACTCACACAAGAATCTCAAAGCGGTGTGTCGAAAGTGGAATGACCTGTTGAGTGACCCTAAATTTTATTCTGAAAGAAAACTCGGTCGAACGAGCGATCAACTTTTATGTTTTCTTAAACTAAAAACGTATCCTTATTTCGACGGGATAACAGTGTATGACCCAGTGGAGGGCACTTCGGAAAATATACCGATCAGTATCCCGGACTGTGATGGAATTCCAGTGTACTGTCAGTGTGTTTCTGTGAATAGAAAACTGTTTCTTTTGTTGGCTGCATCCGTCAGCAGAGCAACGAGTCGTATTTATATTTACGATTTTGTGTCGACCAGATGGAGCCGCGGAGCTCATACTCCCAATATCCGCTACTTATACGCGTATGCCGCCTGTTCTTCTACAGGACGTATCTACTTTGCCGGCGGGCATGATGAGCATGAGAACCATTTGGCGACTGCGGAAGCTTATGACGTGGAGGAGGATAAGTGGGAAGTTCTGCCTCCCATGAGCGAACCACGCATCCACTGTCAGGGTGTTTGCACTGGTGGAAAATTCATGGTAATAGGCGGCGGAGGGAAGATGGACAAGGTTGGAAAATATGTGGAGTATAGAACGACGTTTAGAATCGCGTGTGCCTTCTTTTTGCTCTGGGCCGTTGCATGCATTGTATAAAGGATCGGTGATGAAGTATGAGAGTGGGAAAAATATTTGGACTGAGGTTGCTTCTCTTCCTCTAAAATATCCGCTACAATTTCAGCATGGTAGCAGTGTTACACAGTGGTACGGTTGGCTGTTTGTCTCTCTTTGGGCGAGTAATTGGGCGGATAATGTCTCTTATCTGGTTCACCTCGAGTCTGGGCGGACCGTTACATTTCAGAGTGGGCAAACGATTCTGGGCGATGTAACCACGTTGGAAATTTGAAGAAGCTATGTTGGCCAAAATGTTTTCATTTAGTAAAGCAATCTAATTTTAAACAAACCCATGGAAATGCAATGACAATATTACATGAATAAACTTTACATAAACTGCTAGTAACATAATGCAGGTTGTTTGAGTTCATGTTTCTATGTTTAATATTTGTTTTCTTTAATAAAATAGCGTTGTTCTTTTTCATTCTTTAAAAACAGTACACAGTTCAAATTGTTACATCACCATTCGATAGACATTATATAGCAGAGTTGTCATTCACCTCTCCCTCTTGTCATTTGTTGCTAACAGCTTGTCAATAAATAAAAGCATTGTTTCTAGTAATTAAGTTGTCTAGTTCTGCATTTTTTCTGAGCTTTGGCATCCAGAACACCTGAATCATCTGGCTTCAAATACAAAATCCAGAGAAAAAAAATAGAGATGGCTTAAACAAAGTCAATTCAAACATAGAAAAAAAACAGAGAAGATGACATAAGCAGAGTCAATACTTCCCGAATGCAAGAAGCAGTTCAATGATAGGCTGCATAGTAAATCTCGCCTGACTTTGACTTAATTTCTCTTTTAAACAATACGTAGACTATCTGATTTTGTGCCCTATAAATGTGTTGATCGATCTGAACGAAGCGTGGGATACGCCCCATCCAGTTGGAGAGGATAGAGAGAATAAGAAGTTGGAAATTTGAGTTATTCTAGACCAAATCAATAATGCTTTTGGTATCTCCATACTCGACCACGAAGCAAAAGATAAAATGGCGCAGAGGGAAATCACCTCAGCTCTGTTGTTGGTGCTTATAGCTTCTATCAACTATATATGAAATAAATGCCTAAGTTTTATAGAAATGATAACACCATAACCACTATGTCTATTCTGACATGCACCATCAAAAGGGCATAGCTCTCTCTGATATCCTTGTAAAATTTCTTCCTTGTTTTGGTTCTAGTCTTTTTCAGTCCAGTCTCATAAAAATAAGTGATGGTCTTTCTAGCTGCTCTCTACACTAAGAGAACACGATGTTAAAAGATAGATGCATTCCTACATCTCTAAATCACCTAGTAAATAAAGAAAGGGACAGATCGAAGCTCCTTGTGTTCATCAATCTATTTACTGATAAAAGTTTTTATCTTTAATTTGATTCAA
Organism: Pinus albicaulis; assembly: GCA_034641835.2. Taxonomy (NCBI): domain Eukaryota; kingdom Viridiplantae; phylum Streptophyta; class Pinopsida; order Pinales; family Pinaceae; genus Pinus; species Pinus albicaulis. The sequence continues at coordinate 283,935,517 of CM076578.1, read as the reverse complement.
TATTTTTTTTTTATAAAAATATATATTTATTGGGTATGTATGATTATAGATGTGCTTGTGATTATTTTAAAAATATTTAAGAAAAAAAATACTATGAGAACATCTCAGAGATAACAAGGTTACAAATTAGTTACTAGATGAAATCAATGTTCAATTTGTTTTAACACACGGTATGTTTATCCTCATCTTTATGGAAATATACTTCCAAATAAAACTAAAAACACTGAAGGATACAAACAACATTTTGAACCTGTAATCGAACTTCGAGACCATTTTTTCCTTTTGATTACCTGTATACTGAAACATATTATCATTTCATTCAAGGCTCAGAACCATGAGATTACATTGTTCTTCGACCAAAAACTATCTATACTCATTTCAAAAAAAATTCAAGGCGCTGAACCATGAGATTACATTGTTCTTTGACCAAAAACTATGCATATTCATTTCAGAATTTTTTCAAGGCGCAGAACCATGAGATTACATTGTTCTTCGACCAAAAACTATGCATATCCATTTCATAATCTTTCGAAGTACAAAACTATGCATATCCATTTCAGAAATCTTGCAAACTACAAATATAATGCATCCATTTCAGAAACTTGCGAAGTAAAAATATATGTTAGTATGGAAGAGAAATTGTTCAACTCCATTACTAAACATATAGGTTAACTATTTAAAGTAGTCTACAAGATTGAAATGTGTGGATTATTATTACGTTATGTTTTATTATTATTAGAAAATGTATATATTAGTTATTGAATTTTATTTATCAATGTGATGGTTATTAATAGGAAATTAAGTATATATTATAGTTAATATATATATCTATATTTATATATATTTGTTTAGATTTATGTTAATTTTAGATTTACTAAGTTTTGAGAGGGATCAAATCTATTTTCCTTTTAAAAGAAGTTTACACTTCAAGAGATGTGATCTCTGTGAGTGCTCCATAGATATCTAGTTAAGATGGATATAAGATAGTATTTAATAATTGGTGTTATTAAATTTGATTTATCTCAAAAATTAAATTACATTGAGTTAATCTTGGCTCTGTCATTTATAGTTTTATCAAAGGTGGTTTGCCCATGGTATTGCATAACCCATGGTATTTTCTCATTGCATAAACATATTATGGTAAAAGAAATCTTAAAACTATAAATAAATAATTATGTTATTATAGCCAATTTTCTCGAAGAGAAATTTTAAGTTTATAAAAATTTCAATGTATTTAGAAGTTTAAAAGAAATTAGGTAATTAATCATTGATGGAAAACTTATTAGTTAAGAAAAAGGGATATGATAACTTGTTTTAAGAGAGCCTAAGTAACTAGTTCACTTAGACGCATATAAAGAATTATTGGTTCTGTAAATGTAAATAAGTATTACTTATTTGAAAGGACTGTTTTAGTTTTGTTGTGGTAAGTTTCTTTTCAGTTACAAAACATGTGCATATTTGTCTCCATAATTTTCCTAAGAATTGAGGATTTTAACAATGAAACTTAATGATTTTATTGAATTAGAAGCATGCAAATAAGCCTAAATAACATTGAACAGTAGTGAAAAATAGAGAAATATATAACCACATCAAATTTACACAGCATGCATGATAAAGCACTTCACCCCTCCTGGGCTAAATCTACTGGTCCAACTCCCAATGGCATGTCCATCTTTCATTATTCTCAAAATTTTGCAAATACATGTAGTTATAGGCCTCTAATCATTGTTTTCTCTACAAAAATGGTTGCAGAATGTTCTAATTAGTCTAGCATGACTCTCCATTCACTCAGAATAGGTGAAAAACGAGTCTGCAAGGAAACGCTCCACTAGAAAATTGTTTTTCCTTGCAGACTCAATTTTCCCCCATTAAGTGGAGTCCTCCAGTATCATCATATTGAAGGTTTTGGATCCTCAAATAGACCTCAAATTTCCTAATCCAATTATCAAGATTTTCGGCATTGACTTCACCATTAAACATTGGCAATTAAAACTTAACATCAAGTTTTAAAAAAAGGACTCCTACAAGTGTTCTTTGACTTGCGTGGTTGATGTACTAAAGTAGAGTGTAATATTCCCAATTAGTCCCAAGATAATGGGAATATTCACTTTTGTTTTATTTTTCTGTTTCATGAATAAATGTGTAAAGGAGGATCAATAAAACTCCTAAATAGTAAATAAATCAATGACACATGTGAACAAGGCTAAATATGGTCTACATAAATAACAACCCTTAGACATGAAAGGGGCTAAATATTTTGACTCGGTCAACCATGATGAAATCAACAACATTGTCTTGGAGGAGTGGCCATCAATGAGGTAGAGCACAATTTCAGTTGGAGGTGGCTCGTGGGAAAGGAGCTCTTTCAATGAGTTGGTTTATGGTTTTGCAAGCTCTCAACTTATAAAAGGAAGAAGATGGAAGTATGAGAAGGTTGTTGATGATTATGTTATTTCTGAAGATATTGTCTATTTACACATTTCTCATTCTCCTTGTTGTTTAGCAGAGAATAATGTTGTTTAGCACTAGGTTTTCTCGATTGGGAATCCCACCTCTTTCCTTGAGAGGCCTCATGGTAAAGTTTGCATTTCTTTTCCACTATCACGTTGAAGGCCAAGCTACTTCTTCTAACTAAAATGCAGACCCTATTCAGGGTTTGGTTGTATTTGTAAGGTGCAGCAATTGGAAGCTAGATCTACTCAGATCTAGGCCAACCTGGTGCCTCTTTTTAGTGGGGAAGGCTTCTATCTCATTGGAAAGAAGGTATCGGATGATTGGAGCTACATTTTCAGATCTTGGCATGTGGCCAAATACATTTCTAAAGTCTACATAACAGTCTTGCTTCGAGAACTGCATTATTTGTGTGGGTACTATTGCAGGGTATTTTGGCACACTTTTTGGAGGAATGGTTTTCATGTGTTGGGGATATTCCCTTCACATTTGAGATCCATTGGCTGGGATCAATATTTCAGATCAGATCTATATGTCCTTGAATTTCTGATTATTTCTGTAGATCTACCGCATTAGATCTCAGATCTACTCCTTGTACTTCATCTTTTGTTGAAAACCCCAAGGAGATTTTGAAGAAGAGCCTATCTAGTGTACAGATTTGATATAGATTAAATTTTTGTAAACATATCTGCTCTAGATCTGAATTGCAATCTACAACAGTTGCAACTAATAAAAATAACGTTTTCAAGCTCTTTTCAGTCTTAATACATGGTTTCAGCACCTCATTTTGAGGATTTTCTTCTATAAAAGTATTTTATGTCCCGTTATACATCTCATGGGCTATATTCTTCATATACTTTGCTAATGTATATGTAAATAAAGAGCCTCCATTTTGGCCTCCTACTCTTACTTAGATGAACTGTGTTATTTCTCTGCATAACCTATTTATTATTGTTGCATTCCCATTTGGGGATATTACAATGGTATCAAAAAATCCTCTTGGCACAACCTGTGTTCTCTAAGAAGCCAATATTTCTTCTTCAGAAGAAGAAAATATTACTGACAGAGATAAGAGGTATCTGAAAAGAAGACAGAAGAAATTTGATTACACAAATGATGATAAAGACAAGGGTAAAACCCCTGAATCTAGAAGTGATAAAGAAGGAAAGGACTTTATAAAGATTCTTTTGAGAGCCATGCAAGATGTTGCTAGAGAAATAAAGAGATGAGATTGGACATAATCAGAGAATCTCCTAAAATATTTAATCTTGGAGAAATATTTGGCATGTCTCACCACTGGAATGATCAACCAGTGCATAAGCCACAAATTTCCCAACGTTCTACTCTGCCTACCTTTTTGGCTATGGGAAATGAAGGATTTCAAGAGAAATAATCCCTTGAAGATTGTTTTGAATAATATGAGTCTCAAAATAGGAGATTCAAATATCACTTGAGTTTTCAAGATTTTTGTCACCTCGAGGACAAAAGAAGACCAAGGCATCAACATAGAGATGGTGGATTCACTCAGAATCATGATCAACATCACTCTATGGGAAGATTATTTTTACCCAACTTTGATGGGTCATTCAAGTGTTCTACCAAAGCATGGGTAGAAAAACTTGACATCTACTTTCAGTTGAACAAGGTCCCCGAGATAGAGGCTATCAAGATTGCAGTGCTACACTTTGAAGGTGAAGCACATGACTGGTGGTTCCATGGCTTGTCTACATTGGGTCATGCCAATGTGACTTCTTATTCAAAGTTCACTAGAAGGCTAGTGGAAATATTTGACAGAAGGGATCCATAGGCACCATTCATGTGCCTTGCAAAGTTAAAACAATGAGGTAATACAAAGTCATATATTTCTAAATTTTTGAGATTAACTGTTACGGTTCCTGATTTTTCTGTAGCAAGAAGGGTGTACATGTTCACCGATGGTCTAGATGAACCTCTTCATGGGTTGGTAAAATATACCAAGCCCACTACCCTGCACGGCGCTATTGAAAGGGCTAGAGACCTTCAAGGTGCCTTGCCAAAAGTAAAGGAAAGTTTCCAGCACAAGCCCTCTTCCCCTTCAATGGGAAAAGAAGAAAAAGCTACTCCTTCCAAGGAGAGCTCATATAAGAAGCCTCTTGACATTGAAGTCCAGAGAGATCTAAGAAACAAGAAGCTATGCTTCACTTGCCAAGAATCATGGGCACCTGGACATAGATGTACTGCTAGAAAAGCACATTACATAAAGGTCTTCTCATATGTTGAGGAGGAAGAAGAAGATGAACCACGAAGAGGTCATAGCGCTCACACTGCAAGAGGAGAGCCAACTTCATTAGGAGATGGGGATGGAGCATTTTCTCCTATTGGAGGGACTCTTGCATCTTTTAGAGGAGTACCTAAGTACTTGACCTTAATATTTCAAGATTCAATCTTGAATAAGAGGGTTTTAGTATTAATTGATAGTGGGGCCACCCACAAATTAATTGATGCCCATCTTGTGCAAAGGAGGGCAATACCCACTTATACTTTTGAGGTATTCTCTGTTTTGGTCCCAAGAGATAGAACAATGCAATTCATGCATTATGTCCCATCACTTTTAGTCACCATGGGAACTTACACTTTGGTTGATCATTCTTTGTGGTTGACATACTAGACACTAATGTGATTTTGGGTGTTCAATGGCTGATTACATTGGGGAAAGTCACCACCTGATTGGGAGGCTTTTCAAATGGAATGGGTGGAAAAGAAGAGTGGTGAATCTCAAATGATAAAATACATGCATACATACCCCTCACATGCCACTTCCAGATAGAAATCAGAGATGGATTTGCGCAGTGGAAGCAAGGATGTTACAGTCCCATCTATTATGTTCATGAGATTTTTGCATGGGACACTCTTATATAGTGGCAAACCACATGGGAGGCCACCTGATTCGGATTTGGTGGGGAATATCTCACAACATGATTCTCCAAGCTCATATCTAGGAGAGATTGGAGTACTAGAAGACAAAGCTACAATGCTGGAAGTCTTGGGTAAGCTCAAGGAGGAGGGAAATGTTCTTCCCTTATCATCATCACCCACTCTCATTTCCGGTTCTGCGCTATGGGAGGAGAAGAATGGAAGGAATGGCCTTCCAATGCACACCTTTGGCATGGGAAATGTCAAGGAGGAGATCAGCAACATGACAGACATTTCTGTTGATATACCATCAACGTTGTCATTGTTGAGCAGTTTAGATCTGTATTGGAAATCCCAACTGCTCATGGATTATTCCAAATATATTCACACTTTTATGATACTTGATGTCCAGCTGCATGAAGAGGGCTATTTATCCAAGGAGGATTCATCTATCATCATGGTAGGATATTCTTGTCTAGAGCCTCCAAGCTCAAGGAGAAGTTACTACAAAGATCTCATAAAGAGTTATGTTTTAGCCACATGTATTCCATGAAGATCTACAACATCATCATGAGCAGCTTTAATTGGGAAGGTTTGAAAGAACTACATCAACATTTTCAAGAATGCATGAACTATGTGGAGTTGGGGCAGCAACATAACTCTATGAAAGAGTTATTTCATCCATCTCTTCCTTATTTTGAGAGAGGAGATAGATCCATGCACCACTCCAGTTGTATGAGGAGTATTGTTGGTGAGGAATATGATCATGTAAATAATGTTTTATTTTCTGATTGTATATATTCCTTCACCATTTTTATGCAGGCCATGGCTCCAAGGAGGAGAAATACATCTTGCAAACCTCATGGCCAACAATGGGCCACACAAATTTCTGAATTTGGCCACTCCCTTGAAGAGCAAAGGGAGATTTTCCATCATGATGACTGCTTTCCTAAAGCACCAAACATATCTCACACTTTTAGCCATAGTGAGATAACATGGGAAACAAGTAAGTGGTGGGGAAACCACTTACTATATCTTGATCTGATGCAGGTAGGAGATGCACTGATCTGGTTTCATATGTGGGACTATGACCCACCTCCACATGCTCAAATTTATGTTTGTATGTATGTAGTTTTTCTTCCATACATTGATGATATACTTGTAATTTTTATGGGGATGTATGGAGGGAGGATGGGAGGCATGGATGTACCACATGGGATGGGGACTCTCTATATACCTTATGCTACATGTTTCAGGGAGAGGATTGGTTCAGCCATGTTTGTTTCATTTGAGTTATCGACTCCTTGTGGGATGGGCTCTATACATCTCATGAGAAATTTGGTGGAACAATTCATGTGGGGCTGGATTGGTGAACACTTAGCTTATGGAAGAGGCTTAACATATAATGATGGTGTCACCAATTGATTAGGAGAAGAGTTGCAACACTCACCTTATCAGTTGCTTGAGGACAAACAACATTTTGGAGGGGAGGACTGTAATATTCCCAATTAGTCCCAAGCTAATGGGAATATTCATTTTTGTTTTATTTTTCTATTTCATGAATAAATGTGTAAAGAAGGTTCAATAAAACTCCTAAACAGTAAATAAATCAATGCCACATGTGAACAAGACTAAATCTGGGCTACTTAAATATGCACCCTTAGGTGTGAAAGGGGCTAAATCTTTTGACTGCATCAACCATGACCAAATCAACAAAGTTGTCTTGGAGGAGTGGCCATCAATGAGGCACAATGCAGTTTTAGGTGGCTCATGTGAAAGGAGCTATTTCATTGAGTTGGTTTAGGGTTTTGCAAGCTCTCAACTTATAAAAGGAAAAGGATGGCAGCATGAGAAGGTTGTTGATGATTATCTTTTCTCTAAAGATATTGTCTGTTTAGATATTTCTCATTCTCCTTGATGTTTAGCAAAGAATAGTGATGTTTAGCACTAGGTGTTCCTAACTGGGAAGCCCACCTCTTTCCTTGAGAGGCCTCTTGGAAGAGTTTGAATTTATTTTCTACTATCAGTCTGAAGGCCAAGCTACTTCTTCCAACTACAATGTAGATCCTGTTGAGGGTTTGGTTGTCTTTGTAAGTTGCAGCAAGTGGATGGTAGATCTACTCAGATCTAGGCCAATATAGAGCCTCTTTTTAGTGGGGAAGGATTCTATCCCATTGGAAAGAGAGTATTGGATGAGTAGAGCTACATTTTCAAATCTTGGCATGTGGCCAAATAGATTCTAAAGCCTACAACGTAGTCTTTCTTCTAGAACTGCATTATTTGTGTGGGTATTGTTGCAGGGTCTTTTGGCACACTTTTGGGGGAGTGGTTTTCATGTGTTGGGGATCTGCCCTTCACATTTGAGATCCATTGATTGGGATCATCATATTGTATATTTCAGATCAAATCTGTATGTCCATGAATTTATGAATATTTCTGCAGATATGCCACACTAGGTCTCAGACCTACTCCTTGTACTTCATATTTTGCTGAAAACCCCAAGGGGATTTTGAAGAAGAGCCTATATAGTGTACAGATTTGATATAGATCTAAATTTTTGTACACAAATCTGCTCTCGATATGAAGTGTAATCTACAATAGTTTTAGCTAATAAAAATAATGATGTCAAGTTCTTTTCAGTCTTAATACATGGTTGCAGCACCTCATTTTGAGGATTTTCTATAAAGAAAAGTCTTCTACGTCCTATTATACATCTCATGGGCTATCTTGTTCATTTATTTTTCTGTTGTATATGTAAATAAAGAGCCTTCATGTTGGCCTCCTGCTCTTACATATATGATCTGCGTTATTTCTCTGCATAATCTGTTTATTATTGCTACATTCCCATTTGGGGATATTACATAGAGAATGATGATGATGATGAGGGTGAGGATGGTGGCTCTCCATTGCCTCCATTTCCCCCATTTTCATTCTTTGACTTATCTTCATCATTGTCAACTCCTGAAGATACATTTCCTTCCTTGCGAAGTTTGGATCCTTATCCTTCCAGTCTCTCATTCCTTTCTTGATAAATGATTCTAACTATCTCAGTCATGTCAAGGAATGCTTTCATGAACACTATGTCTTCCTCTTTGGGATCAACTTCTACATTAATTTATTCTTCCTCTGGAGGCATGCTTAATGTAGCTTCTACTTCTTTAGAAGGTGAACTAGGTGGTGGAGATTGTGGGAATTTTTCTCCCCTTTTCTTTGGCTCTTCTTGAGACCCTTTGGTTTAATCTATTTGAAACCTTTCAAGATCAGCCTCGCCAACCCCAACGACCTCCCATGACGAAAGAAAACAAAGATGAGGGAGCACGAGATCCTATCAAAATATTGCTCGAGGAGGCCCTCGAGAAGCAAAGGAACGTGATGATGGATAACTTGCTCATATCCTTCAACGACTGCCCACCTATGATGCATCTTCATCCAACAGCCACTGTGGAGGTGCCACTCCCTTCAAGGTACATGTAAAATTTGACATTCCTGTATTTGAAGGCTAGATAGATGCAGACGTTGTAGATAGATGGTTGAATTTACTAGAAGGGTATTTATTGGTCCATGATTTCTTTGACCGAGAAAATATTATTTCTTCACACCTTGAAGCTACCCCCGATGTCAAAGTCTGGTGGAAAACGTACTGTGAGAAGAAGGACGAGGGGGAACCCTTCTGCTCTCAGCCACACCCACTTAGAATTCGTTTTGAGATATAATCAAGGAACAATATTACCGGGTGGGGAACTATGAGGAAAAATACATCCAAAGGACCATGTTGCGGTAACAAAGGGATCAAGATGTGCACGAAATGACAAATTTGTTCCATACCATGCACACAAAGTTGGTTATTAAATATTGAGAGAGATATTTGGTTCTCAAATATCGCAGTTGTCTGCATAAACACATTCAAGAGGAAATGGATTTCCTTGAGATTACATCGCTTGGCACGACATATCACAATGCTGCTAATATCAAGTAGAAATTTAAGCAGAATAATCGAAACTTTGGATCCACAAATCCGAAGACAGGGAAAGGTGCCCCCGAATCGCAAAACAAGGGGCAAGGAAAAAGTAGGGAAACTCAGAGAAGCACCAAAAATCCAATGAAGGACATGGGGAAGTGTTGTGAATTTCATAACAGCCCCACTCACACCACAAAAAAGTGTCAGGCCAAACAGTTGTTGGTGGTCGAACTAAAGGCACCTGAATCAGCTGCATTTTCTGATCCTAAGTCAGAACCAGAAAAAGGAAATAACAAAGGGAAGAAAATCATTGATGTAGATACCAGTGCCATTTTTTCCACCACCATGATCTAGATGGAGGATCCCGAGGATCCAGAGGAGGGGGATCGCCTCTTCCATTTGCAAATGTGGGTGAAGGGTTCTCCGCTACAATTCCTTGTCGATAGCGGAAGCCAAAAGAACCCCATTTCAGTAGAGGTCATGAAGCATCTCAACCTACCAACCATAACACACCTACAGCCATATACCATCAGGTAGCGTCACCTAGGGAGATATCTTCGCGTTTGCTAGAAGTGACACCTTCCGTACAATATCAAGTCATTCACGGATGAGGTATTGTGTGATGTTTCTCCTCTTTATGTAGTTGATGTATTACTTGGCCAACCATACTTGTGGTGGAAACATGCTATGTATGAGTCTAGGCCTTGTGCTATTATTACTACTTTGCAAAATAAATTGTACAGGATATCGAAGGTAGTACCTCTTCCTATCATCTCTTTGACTACTCCAAAACAACAAAGTAATATTGTCTCCCAAACTAGGAGATTTATTTTTCTTACAACTTGGTCACACAGAAAGGAGAACATTGTGGCCAAAAACTCGAAACAGGGCTCCCCCACATGACTAGAGAAAATGGACAAAGTCATGGAGGAATACGAGGAAGTTTACTCCTCACTCACATAGGTTCCTCCACTCTTTCAGGAAAAGTAGTCCATTCACTTGACCCCCGATGCACTGCTGCCTAATGTTTCCATACCTCATGCAAATACACAAACATAATCCACACATGTATTTTCTGAGGCTAATAAAGAAACTAAATTTATTAAACGTATCCAACATGTCTACTCGAAGTTCTATGACATCTTCGACAAATCTAATACCCAATTTAACATAATTTTCTTCATCTCATGGAGGATCTCAATGCAATGGGGACCATTTCTTCCTAAGGAGGGAGGAATGATCTCGGTGGATATCAGTGGTCACACACCTATTCCATTTGGACCCATACCATCAATTCTTACATCTTTTCACTTTCAGCACAACTTACTATTTTTAGCAGGTTTTCAGGTTGTGCACTCCCAGAGTCATTTTTGGGCCCTAATAATCCTAGTGGATATTGGTGGAGACCTGCCTATTCCATTTGAAACACCTCCATCAGTTCTTTCATTTTTTCAATTTCATCACAACTTACTATTTTTTAACATTCTTTCGGGTCCTGAACTTCCAGAGCTGTTTTGAGGCCCTAAATGAATTTTTTTGGGCATCGCTTCACTGACATTTATGATTTTAATCCACAATTAATATTCATGATCAATAGTTGTATTTCTCGGATAGATCTTTCTAACGATGTATCATGTGAATCAAACATAGGTAGTATGCCAAAGTTACAATCCAAGGAAGTTGAAACACCAAGTTACCCAAACGAGGCCCATAGTTTTGGCGTGTCATCTCCTAGGATTATGTTTTTGGATGTTTTTGATTTTCCATTATTTATCTATAATAAATAGGCCCTCAACCCTCATTACAACATAGTTTAGAATTCTGTAGCTGCTACATCTCTTCTCAGAGATACACTACCAGCACCCTAGCTAGATTATTTCCATTGTCTATAAGCATATTTCAGTCATTTGATTTTAATAAGATGAAGTATTTTTTCCACTGCATCTTTGTGTTTATGTCTATTTCTGTATTTTATTGCGTTCCTACATAAATCTGGATCATCGACAGAACTTTTTTTAAAACTCAGTCGAACTAACACCTCTGCAACTACGTAGTAGCTCGTGAACACATTTCTTCAAATTTGGAATTATTAAACTCCATAAAAATTTATGAACTAACTGTCGAAACCAAGACAAGAATTGGAAGAATTCATTCTACTTTCAGGAAATATAGCTTTTATGGAATTCCATATATATTTACTAATTTTAATTAATTTTGTAATAAAATAGGTACAAACAATTTCTGAAGGTCATTAAGATTTAGTGAAATAAAAAAAAATTGTCTTCCAAAATACACTATAAAATTTTTTTTTGAAAAAATAATGGTTCATTACATTGGTATGTCATGTGTAATGGGTAGTTTTTAAATTTTTAGTTCATAACTAATATGTTGAGAAATTTAGTGTGAACTGAAACATACTAAAAAATTACAGTCTTTTCATATTAGATCAATTCAAAAAATTCTAGTAATTATGATAGACATCAATTAGTTTCGTAAATTAACCGAAGTAAATTCTGTCCAGATTGTTGTAACACATTTTTTTCTAAAAAACACAAAGTTTTCAAAGAATACAACAATGTATTTGAACATGATTTTTTATGAATCCTTTGATTATTAAAGAACACAGTCAAATATATGTTAAGTTGACATATCAAATATGAATAAAAAATTTCCAAAAAATAAGTAATTTTTATCATAAAATGAAATTATAAAGAGAAAAATTGTTTCGCCTTGCATAAATAGGAGACATTGGCCTCTATTTTTTTCATGTCCTTGGCCCCAGTACAGGGCCCGAATTAGGGCCAACCCCTCCTTGTAACCATGTATCCTTACCACTATACTCTTGTTTCGTTATAGTTTGGTAGGAAGGAATCACACCCCCGATGAAGAGATCACCATGCTACCTCTCATATGTGCTGTAATGACTTCAAGCCCTCCTTGATCCCAATGTTGTGATAAAATCAATTTTTTCAGAACCCTACCTCTCTCCTTAATCAAATTAATTTTGATATATTAATATATATTATAATATAAAAAATTTAATATTGTATTAATACAAAGCTATTAATTTAATAATATTAATATTATAATTAATTAATATGAATATTAGATTTAATAATAATAAAAATCTTTTAATATTAATATTAGGGTTAACAATGGCTTTATTTTTAGGGTATTAATAATATTTTGGCCTATAGGCTTAACCTAAATAAAACCTCTTTTTTGAGTGTTCCTAAATACAAAGAGGATTATGAGGATTATGGAGTAAATACAAAAAAAGGTTTCATTTTTTATCATACTTTTAGGCTATTTCTAATCCTATTTGATATATTTTTATGTATTTTCCATACCCATTTATAGATCTTTTATATTTATTGAATAACCATACATATTTTATAAATATGGCACTTAGCCCATGGTATTTAGCCCATAATAGTAATAATAATTTGTCATATGGTATCTAGCCCATAGTCTTCATTAAATAAGATCTTTTTATTGGTTAATGGAGTAAATATAAAAAGAGGTTTTATTTACTTACCATACCTGTTTATTTATATTTTTATTTATTTACCATACACCATTTTACTTATTTACCATACCTCCTCTTTGTAAATATAAAGATTATTAGTTAATGGAGTAAATATAAAAAAAAGTTTTATTTATTTACCATACTTGTTTATTTATTTTTTTATTTATTTACCATAGGTCTCAAGTAAGTATAAAATGAGGCTTTAAGTATTTACCATACCTCGTTTTTCTAAATATAACGAGTTAAGAGACATATACAATTGAGTCGACATTAGAAATGTTTACATACCATCTTTCTTACATCACACTCTTACACATCTACCCCATACTTCCCTATATAGCATCTATTGAGGCCATAAAAATTATTTCACATGAATACCATGGATCAATACTATGGGTTTAAAAAAAAAGAAACAACAAAAATCAAATTTATTAAAAATATTCCAGATAAATAAGATAAAATAATAACCCGAACCTGAAAAACAAAAAAAATCAAATTTGACAATGATAGTAAAGTGAATTTTGTATTTAAATAGCTCACACTTCAGCTTTCCCTTGAGATATGTTCAAATATTGGGGTTATTAATCGAGTAAAACACATTATGTTTGAAGCTTTAAATCATCTCTCTCACGATGGGCGTAATTACCGATCTTCTAGATGATCTACTTTGACTGTGCTTACTCAAAGTGCATTATCACTCACATAAGAATCTCAAAGCGGTGTGTCGAAAGTGGAATGACCTATTGAGTGACCCTAAATTTTATTCTGAAAGAAAGCTCAGTCGAACTAGCATTCAACTTTTATATTTCCTTAAAATAGAAAGGTGTCCTTATTTCAACGGGATAACAGTGTAGGACCCAGTGGAGGGCACTTCGAAAAGTATACCGATCAGTATCCCCAATTGTGATGGAATTCCACGGTACTGTTAGTGTGTTTCTGTGAATAGAAAATTGTTTCTGTTGTTGGCTGCATTCGTCAGCATAGCAACGATTCATATTTATATTCACGATTTTGTGTCCACCAGATGGATCCGCGGAGCTCATACTCCCAATATCCACTACTTATACGTGTATGCCGCCTGTTCTTCTACAGGACATATCTACTTTTCCGGCGGGCATGATGAGCATGAGAACCATTTGGCGACTACGCAAGCTTATGAAGTGGAGGAGGATAAGTGATAAGTTCTGCCTCCCATGAGCGAACCACGCATCCATTGTCAGGGTGTTTGCACAGGTGGAAAATTCATGGTAATAGGAAGCGAAGTTAGCGAGAGTAGTACAAAAGTTTTCGATCCAAGGGAGGGAACATGGACAAGGTTGGAAAATATGTGGAGTATAGAACGACGTTTAAATTATTGTGTTCCTTCTTTGCTCTGGGCCGTTGCATGTATTATATAAATGATCGGTGATGAAGTATGAGAGTGGGAAAAATATTTGGACTGAGGTTGCTTCTCTTCCGCTAACATATCCGCTACAATTTTAGTATGGTAGCAGTGTTACACAATGGTATGGTTGGCTATTTGTCTCTCTTTGGGTGGATAATTTGGCGGGTAATGTCTCTTATCTGGTTCACCTCGAGTCTGGGCGGACTATTACATTTCAGAGTGGGTAAAAGATTCTGGGCGATGTCACCATGTTGGAAATTTGAAGAAGCTATGTTGGTCAAAATGTTTTCATTTAGTAGAGAAATCTAATTTTAAACAAACCCATGGAAATGAAATGAAAATATCACATGAATAGACTTTACATAAATGACTAGTAACATAACGGTAACATAATGGTTGTTTGAGTTCATGTTTCTATGTTTAATATTTGTTTCATTCTTTAAAACAGTACAAAGTTCAAATTGTTACATCACCATTCGAGAGACATTATATAGAAAACTTGTCATTCACCTCTTTCTTGACATTTGTTGCTAACAGTTTGTCAATAAATAAAAGCATTATTTCTACATTAATCCCTACAGTAATTAAGTTGCCTAGTTCTGCATTTTTTCTAAGCTTTGGCATCCAGCACACCTGAATCATGTGGCTTCAAATAAATAAATAAATAAATAAAAATAAAGATGGCTTCAAAAAATTAGATACAAATATAGAAACAAAAAAAACACAGAAGATGACATAAGCAGAGTCAATACTTCTCGAATGCAAGAAGCAGTTCAGATGATAGGCTGCATAGTATATCTCTCCCGACTTTGACTTAATTTCTCTTTTAAACCATACGTCGACTATTTGAATTTGTTCCCTATAAATGTGTTGATTGATCTGAATGAAGTGTGGGATATAGTACTAGGATGCACCGGGTGGGTGTGTACGGAGTGCACAGCGTCCGGTGTGCCAATGTTTTTTGTGACTTGTGCTTTCTCTTGTAGAGTGCACCAATGATTGAGAGCATAAAAGTGAAAAATGCGGTTTTTTGGCCGTAAATTTTTTTTCATTTAACCTTGTTCTAGTGCACACGTTTTATAGGCGCATTGGTGTTGTTTCATATGAATGAATGGGTATGTTCCTATTTTGGCACAGTATTTTATGAGGCACCGGTGCGGTTTCTTGACATTGCACCAGGCGATTTGTGTTTTGGCACGGTGTTTTCTGATGCACTGCTGCGGAAGAGTTGTGAAGAACCAGTGCGTTACAATAATAGGATGTGCTGGGCGGGTGTGTACAGAGTGCATGGTGTCTAGCGTGCCAATGTTTTGTGCGCACTAGTTCTCTCTAGTAGAGTGCACCAGTAATTGATAGCTTTCGAGCACTGGAAAAAAGAAAAATCCAGTTTTCTGTTGTAATTTTTTTTAATTAACCATTTTTCGGTGTGCGTGGTTTATAGGCTTACCGTTGCTGTTTCATATGAACGCACTGGTCCGTTTTTGTTTTGGTGTATTTTTTTATGATGTACAGGTGCAGTTTCTTAATACCACACTGGGTGGTTTCAGTTTTGGAGCGGTGTTTTATTATGCATGGGTGCGGAAGAGCTATGAAGCACCAGTGCTCTACATTAATATGACGCACTAGTTGGTGTGTACAGAGTGCATGGTGTCTGGTATGCCAACGTTTTGTTCGCACCGGTGTTTTCTGTTGTAAGGAGCACCAATGTGATGTTGAATGATAATATCCCCGAGTGTAAAACATCTACAAAACCCTCCGCCCAACAACCTCCTCTAGTAACCTCCACTAGAAATAGATGTATGGGGTATTTTTATAAGGGGTTCCTCAAAAACATCCGCTAGACGGTCTTTTCCTTGTAGCGTTGATGATAATCCATATAAAGGATACATAAAAGTTATGTTTGAAAAATACTATTACTCATCTCCTTTGTTTACAGAATGGTATTGAATTGATTTTTTTATCTGGTTGTTGTAATTAGTTATTTTCTTGTGAAGTCTCACAATAAACTATATTTATCCTCATAAAAATTAAAGTATCTATCTATCTATCTATCTATCTATCTATATATATATATATATATATATATATATATATATATATATATATATATATATATATATATATATATATATATATATATATATATATATATATATATATATATATATATATATATATCAAAATCCCATACAATCCCAGCCAATGAAATCTTCCTACTCCATGTGATCTCTTGGACATGTGGTCAAAATTTCTAAATTTTGGGGGCCATCTAGAAAATCTAGAGATCTGTCATGAAAAATCCATGAGTGTATGACAATCCCTACATTGTGTGTTATATAAAAGCTTGTATATTGTAAATCCAATTACATTATGCTTGATATGAACATGGATGACGATCCCTACAGTGTGTGTTAAATAAAATTTGGTCTGCTTTAAATCCAAGTCCATTATGCTTGATATAAGCATGTGTTTTCTTGCCATCTATTAAGGCCATATTTTGAATGCAACCCTACAAGAAAGAAACATATGATGAATATTTTATGTAGTTATTCGTGGTATGCATAATGTGAATCATTTATAGTAATTACAATGATAAGGTATAAGCTCTATCATAATAATTTAATATCAATATTAATATAATCTCTTGACACATGATGTAACCATAACTATTAGCTCATAATTAGGAAAGCTCTATGGGTTTCATTAGGGTATAAGCTTTCTATTATTAGTCTCATTGTTTCTTTATCCATTACAAAGCTCAATCATACTTTTGTGTAATCTAAGGGTAATAGCTCACATCATTTTCTCCTTATTATAAGGAATACCTACCTTGTTATAGCTTGTACGATGTTCATCTCATAGTATGAAATCACTTGTTCAATATACGTAATATACGTAGTTAATAAAGAGGAAACATAGATCGTATTAGTACTGTAATTGTGAAAGAGCTAAGGTATAGTAATAAAACATTGTAAAAAAAATATTTTTATATATTAAATCCAAAAACCAGTAGATGAGAAGATTTGTTGCTGCACTGAGGTCACAGATAGAGTTCATATACTGATAAGCCCATTAAAATGAAAACTATGTTCTAGGTTAAGTAATCGAACAATATCTAAGATGCATAGAACAATAAGACCTTAATTGGTATCTAGAAGGCTCTACATAGAACAATAATCCCTTAATTATCTCTGCTCCACATAATGATATTAATGAGCCATATTCATTATAAGGTAAATGGCATGTCCTATACATGGTTCCATATAGACTTTGATACTGAACTTTTGTTCAAATACTTAATGCCTATTATCTAGATGAGTAATATTACAAACTTCATATGCATAGAGTCAAGTGTTCAATATACTTTACCAGCCTATTCCAACTTGTTTCACTTTAAAGCAAGGTCAGTAATCAACATAAGATATAAAACTAGTAGTAGTAACACCATGGGGATAGTTATATTCAGGACAATGTGTGTAATTAACTATACATATCACATAAGACTAGTATCATACCAGTAATATACACAAGCTTATATACAAAGAGATAAGGAGAAATATAGACTAACTCCATGTAACCGTAATGAATACAAGGCCTTAGACTGATTACAACTAGTGCACGAAACACTACTTACGTTATTACAATAGTGTTATTCCCATTACAATTGTACATGTACATGTCATTTCTCCCATAAACATTAATTTAATATATTTTTAAGGAAAATTTCAGTTTTTTTTTTAAATCAGGTACATGTGATTTCTCCCATAAACTTTAATTTAATATATTTTTAGGAAAATGTTAGTGTTTTTTGAGACCATGAAAATGTTAGATCTCCCATAAACTTTAAGGTGAATTTAATATATATTTTAAGGAAATGTTAGTGTTTTTTAAAACCATGTACATGTCATTTCTCCGAAAAACTTTAAGGCATTTGCTAGTGTTTTGGGAACCATATAAATGTCATTTTTATGTCATTACTCCCAAAATTTCATTTCTCACATAACCATGTACTTACATTATTACAATAGTGTTCTTCCCATTACAACAAACCATGTACGTGTCATTTCTCCCATAAATTTTAATTTAATATATTTTCAAGGAAAATGTTAGTGTTTTTTGAAACCATGTACATTTCATTTCTCCAATAAACTTTAAGGTTAATTTAATATATTTCTAAGGAAAATGTTAGTGCCTTTTGAAACCATGTACATGTCATTTGTTCCATAAACTCTAAGGAATTTTCTAGTGTTTTGGGTAGAATATACATGTCATTTTTATGTCATTACTCCCATAAACTTTAAGGAAAACATTAAGGAAAATCATGTGCATGTAATTTCTCCCATAAAATTAAGGCAAACTTTAAGGAAAACAATGTACATGCCATTTCTCCATAAATTGAAGCCAAACTTTAAGGATAACCATGTACATGTGATTTTTCCGATTAACTTTAAGGTATTCTTCTAGTGTTTTGGGAACCATGTACATTTAATTTTTATGTCATTTCTACCATAAAATTTAAGGCAAACATTAAGGAAAACCATGTACATGTGTCATTTCTCTCATAAACTTGAGGTAAAATTTAAGGCATGTCATTTCTATGTCATTTATCCAATAAATTTTAAGGCAAAATTTAAGGTAAACCATGTACATGTCATTTTTCCCATAAAATCTAAGCAAGACAAACTTGAAGGCATGCCATTTCTAGATGTCATTTCTCCCAAAAACTTTAAGGAAAACCATGTACATGTCATTTCTCCCATAAAATAGAGGAAAACTTTAAGACAAATAATGTAGATGTTATTTCTTGAATAATCTTTAAGACATTTGCTAGTTTTTTGGAAACCATGTATATGTCATTTCTATGTAATTTTTGCATAAACTTTAAGGCATTTTCTAGTATTTTTGGAACTATGTACATGCCATTTCTATGTAATTTCTCCGATAAAATTTAAAGAAAACTTTAAGGCAAACCATGCATATGTCATTTCTCCCATAAAATTAAGGAAAAATTGAAGGCAAAACATGTACATGTCATTTCTCCCATAATCTTTAAGGCAAACCATGTACATGTCATTTCTCCCATAAACTTTAAGGCAAACTATGTACATTTTATTCTCCCATAAACTTTAATTTAATATATTTTTAATGAAACTGTTAGTGTTTTTTAAAACCATGTACATGTCATTTCTATTTCAATACTCCCATAGACTATAAGGAAAACATTAAGGAAAAACATGTACATGTTATTTCTCCCATAAAATTTAATTTAATATATTTGCAAGGAAAATGCTAGTGTTTTTGCAAACCATGTACATGTCATTTCTCACATAAACTTTAAGCCATTTTCTAGTGTTTTGGAAACCATGTGCATGTCATTTATCCCATGAACTTTAAGGAATTTTCTAGTGTTTTGGGAACCATATACATGTCATTTTTATGTCATTACTCCCATAAAATTTAAGGCAAATGATGTACATGTCATTTCTCCCATAAACTTAAGGAAAAATTTAAGGCAAACCATGTACTTGTCATTTCTCCCATAAACTCAAGGTAAACGTTAAGGATAACAATATACATGTCATTTCTCACATAAACATTAATTTAGTATATTTTAAGGAAAATGTTAGTGTTTTTTGAAACCGTGTACATGTCATTTCTCCCATAAACTTTGATTTAATATATTTTAAAGTAAAATTTTAGTGTTTTTTGAAACCATGTACATGTCATTTCTCCCATAAAATTTAAAGTTAATTTAATATATTTTTAAGGAAAATGTTAGTTTTGATCCCATAAACTCAAGAAAAAATTTAAGGATAACCATGTACATACCATTTCTCCTATTGACTTTAAGGCATTTTCTACTCTTTTGGAAACCATGCACATTTCATTTCTTTGTCATTTCTGCCATAAATTGAAGGCAAACTTTAAGGCATGTTATTTCTATTTCATTTCTCCCATAAAGTGTTAGGTCCCTATATTACTAGTATAGTCCCTTATCGTTGTTATTGTAACCCCCTTATTGTTATTGTTGTACCCCTGTAACCCCCATATTTTTATTATTGTGCCCTTACATTATTATTGTTATGCCAACTAGGATTACATTGTGGCCCCATGGAATCCTATATATAGAAAGGAGGTTTTGTCATTTGTATCATCCAAGAATTTTTCATTCATGTATTTTATTGGAGGTGGCCACCTCGAGGTGGCTTGTTTCTAAGGCATTGATATCTATTTTCTTCCATTTTTGGAGTTGGTTTCACAACCTTTGGTATCATATATTTGGGATTCTAGGGTCTGGCTACTCCAAAAAATTCATCGTGGCATTTTCGTTATAACTATTTTTCTACGAAGGTTTAGAGGCTGAAATTTTTATAGTACGAAGCCAAAATCCTGAGGAAAATTGTCAAAACATTCTAGAGCTTGGTTCACAACATTTTTAGAGATATGATCTGTGGACGTTAGGTCATTTTATAGGCTCCTGAATTTAACCTAAACAGGTCATCATGGCATTTTCGCTATAACGTTTTTTATATGAAGGGTCAGAAGCCAAAAATTTTACAGTGCGAAGCTAAAATATTGAGGAACATCATCGCAAAATTTTAGATCTTGGTTCGGAATATTTGCAGAGATATGGTATATGGAAGTTAGGGTTGTTTTAGGCTCCCGAATTTCATCTCAAAGAGGTGATCGTGGGAAAATCTTCATAACTCTCTCTCTGAGCATCAGATTTGAATTTTGTAAAAAGTGGCCAGAAGTGCACGAACTTTAGTTTCCTTTCTACTAGTTTTAGAGTTGAAGGAGTAAACAGTGACGCGTGGAAAGTTGTACAAGTTCTCTCTATTGAACCAGTCCATAATTAGGTCACTATGGAAGATTGGACATAACTTTGTCGTGAAGAATCCAAATCAGGTCAGACTTGTGGCATTCAAAAGAGGATTTAGAGGGCTACCTCAGGGCTAAATTTTAGATATTGAATATCATAAATCACAAATAAAATTCAATTTCAATATCAAGATCCTCAAAAGCAAGAAAAAGGTGTGTAATTTTTTTTTCTGAATTGCACAAGTCTTGTTTGAAGAATAAATTTGAATTAATTCCAAGGGCATATCATAGAGTAGATATCAGCAGTGGGTTCTAAAATGCCACCTAAAAATAATTCAAAACCCATTAAGCCTTCAGAAGGTTCTACTATGGCTCACGAATATGAAGAAATGTAACATGACATATCAAAATTACAAGAGAAAATGCAACAAATTTTGCTCTCGCAAAGAGCAACAAAAAATGACACAGAAGTTTTGAAGAAAGGCATGGAAACTAAGATGGATGGTTTGAAGAAAGACATGGAATCTAAGATGGATGGTTTGAAGAATGGCATGGAAGCTAAGATGGATGGCATGGAAGCTGGAATCGAATATAAGATGGATGACATGGAAGCTAAGATCGACGAAAAAATGGAAAACATGAAGAATGCTATAAAAGCAGACATGGAAGGTTTGAAAAAGTTGATACAAAAATGTTTCCTAATGGTGAAAATATAGTAGAGGAAACTCACGATGAGAACAAAATAAATGTTAATCGTGATTTCATAAAGTCTAATGTTGGATGGAAGAACCACCATATTCCAAAAATGGATATGAGGAAGTTTGATGGCAAGGATCCCGTAACATGGATATTACAGATGGAGCAATATTTTGATCTCAATAATGTGTAAAACATACAAAAAGTACACATTGCAACTTTACATTTAGAACAAAATACATTTTTATGGTATCGATGGCTTTGCTCCCGTAAAAAAATTGTCACTTGGTCAATTTTTATGGAGGAAATGATAGCACATTGTGAGAATACAAAGAGAAACACCTTATTTAGCAAATCGATAAATATCAAATAAAAGGGTTTAGTGGGGGAGCACATTGAAGACTTCCAAAAATTGAATATAAGGGTAACTGATATTCCAGAGGAACACATAATTGATGACTTCATAGGGACTTTAAAGGATAACATCCAACATGAAGTTTTACTTTGGGAACCTGATATATTAGAGAATGAATTCATGTTGGCAAGAAAAATTGAATGTAAAATTATGGAAACAAGGAAGCCTACCACTCACATATATAAATATGGAAGTGTTGCTACTCCTAGACTTCCACAACCTACAAGGTTGACACAACAACAATTGGAAGAAAAAAGAGCAAAAGGCCTTTTCTACAATTTTGATAGCAAATACACCAAAGGTCATAAGTGTGCTGAGAAGAAATTATTTTACATAGATTATGAAGAGGAGGAAGAAAATGAACAAGAAACTTCAAAAGAAGAGGATATACACCAGGAAGCAACCCTAGAAGAAGAAGAAATGAGTCTAGCCATATCATGTAATGCATTGGCAGGAATTACCACTCCTCAAACTCTCAATATAGAAGGACATATCAAGAAGAAAAATTTAATAGTGTTGATTGATTCGGGTAGTACCCATAATTTTATTCATTGTAAGGTAGCCAAGGAATTGAATTGTTTCCTATACCCAGCACCAAAATGTCAAGTGATGGTTGCAAATGGAGGAACTATAAATTGCTCTGGAAAATTCCATAATATCAAGCTAACCATGAGGGAATATGTATTGAATATTCCAATGCTTTCCATTCCTATGGGAGGTGTTGATGTTGTACTAGGAGTACAATGGTTACAATCTTTGGGGACGGTAGCTTTTAATTTTCAAGAACTTTTCTTGAAAAAATTTTCAGAAGGAAAGGAAGTCGAATTACGGGGTATTGAAGGGAAGCCAGGAAGGATAATAAGCTCTAATGTCATGACAAAGCTTCTAAAGAAAGAACAACGAGGCGTAATTGCACAATTATGCTCACTAGAAGTTCCAACACCAAAATCATCTATTTCTGCAGATCTCCAACAAGTCTTGGACAATCATTCCAAGGTGTTTGAAACTCCCAAAGGACTCCCACCTATTCGTGATCATGATCTTGCTATTCATTTGATTCCAGGAAGTGTTCCTCCAAACATCAGGCCTTATAGATATCCTTATGTCCAAAAGAGCGAAATTGAACGTATGATTGCAGAAATGTTAGAGGCGGGTATAATTCAACCTAGTCAAATTTCTTTCTCTGCTCCTGTAGTATTGGTACACAAGAAGGATGGATCATGGCGCATGTTTCCGGATTATAGGGAGCTCAATAAGCTCACCATTAAAGATAAATTTCCCATTCCTGTGATTGATGAATTATTGGATGAATTACATGGATCAATTTATTTTACCAAGTTGGATCTTCGTTCAGGATATCATCAAATTAGAATGAAGACTGAAGATATTCCAAAAACAGCATTTCGAACTCATGAGGGTCATTATGAATTTTTGGTCATGCCTTTTGGTCTTACCAATACACCTTCTACATTTCAAGGGTTGATGAATTCCATTTTCAAACCCTTCCTTAGAAAATTTGTGCTAGTATTTTTTGATGATATACTAATCTACAACAGGTCTTGGAAGGATCATGTTTAACATGTTGACAGGGTGCTCAAACAATTGGAGGAGAAACAATTATAAGAAAAATCATCCAAATGTTTCTTTGGAGTAAAAGAGGTGGAATATCTGGGTCATATTGTATCTCACGAAGGTGTTAAGGTAGACCCTAACAAGATTAAAGCCATTAAGGAGTGGAAAGTCCCCATAACCATAAAGAAGTTGCGTGGATTTCTCGGGTTAACATGGTATTATTGAAAGTTTGTTAAGAATTATGGGAGAATAGCAGCACCTCTAACAACATTATTGAAGAAAGATGCATTTTCATGGACTCCTAAAGCAACTAATGCCTTTGAACATCTTAAATATGAAATGTGCCTAGCACTGGTCTTAAAGCTATGCCAGACTTCACAAAAACCTTTATTGTGGAATGTTATTCCTCAGGAAATGGAATTGGTGTTGTTTTAATGCAAGAAGGAAGACCCATTTCTTTTGAAAGTCATTAAATTGAAGGAAAGTATTTAAAAAAGGCTATTTATGAGAAGGAGATGTTGGAAATACTACATGCAGTAAAGAAATGGAGACTTTACCTAATGGGAAGACAC
Organism: Pinus albicaulis; assembly: GCA_034641835.2. Classification (NCBI taxonomy): domain Eukaryota; kingdom Viridiplantae; phylum Streptophyta; class Pinopsida; order Pinales; family Pinaceae; genus Pinus; species Pinus albicaulis. Next base: position 283,911,226 of record CM076578.1, on the reverse strand, counting down.
TTCAAGGTAAAAATCAATCATGATAGTCTTAAACATTTTTTGGAACAATGACTATCTTTAGAGGAGTAGCAAAAATGGGTCACAAAGATGTTGGGTTATGAATTTGAAATAATATACAAAAAAGGGAAGCTAAATGTTGTTGTAGATGCACTCTCCATAAATGATGAAGAGGTGGAAGAATTGCTTTGTGCCATTTCTATTATCCAACTAGATTGGAAAACCGAAGCCAGGGATGAATGGAAGAAGGATGAAGAAATGTGGACACTCATTCAAAAGTTGCAGCAAGATCCCAGTACAGGAAATTTTTGGATGGAATTATTTTCTTGTTTGGGTACTCAACTAGCTCATAACTCATTTTATCATCCTTAATCTGATGGTCAAACACAGATAGTGAATAAATTTTTGGAAGGATATCTTCGTTGTTTTGTATCTAATAAGCAAGCACAATGGGTCAAGTGGTTACCTATCGTTGAATGGTGGTATAACACTTCCTTCCATACTGCAACAAAAATGACCCCATTTATTGCACTTTATGGATATCATCCACCTTCCATCACATCTTCTTTAAGGGAAAATTCTAGGGTCCAAGCAGTGTAGGATCACATCGAGCATCAACAATAAGTTCTCCAACTCTTAAAGGATAACCTAAATTTGGCAAAAAATTGAATGAAACAATAGGCAGATCAACATCGCAGTGAGAGAAGTTTTGATGTGGGAGACTGGGTATTTTTACGGCTACAACCATACAAAAAAATGTCCCTCAAGCAATCTAAGAAGGATAATAAATTATCGCCAAAGTAATATGGTCCTTACAAGGTGTTATAAAATATCGGTATTATGGCATACAAACTGGAGCTTCCTGCTTCTTCACGAGTGCATCCAGTTTTCCATGTTTCATGCTTAAAAAAGGTTATAGGGGACAAACTTCAAGTTCAAACAATATTTCTAGAACTTGATCAGGAAGGAAAAACCATATTGGATCCTGAAGCAGTCATGGAAACAAGAACTCGAAAGCTACGAAATCGATCAATTTCATAGTATCTCATCAAATGGAAGAACTTACCCACTGAAGATTCTGCATGGGAGGATGAAAATTTTATACAAAAACATCCAAAGCTAATCAAGCGTTGAGGACAACACTTTTTTGAAGGAGAGGAGCATGTTAGGTCCCTATATTACTAGTATAGTTCCTTATTGTTGTTATTGTAACCCCCTTATTGCTATTTTTGTACCCCTGTAACCCCCATATTGTTATTATTGTGCCCTTAAATTATTATTTTTAGGTCAGCTAGGATTACATTGTGGTCCCACTTGGAGTACATTGTGGCCCCATGGAAACCTATATATAGAAAGGAGGTTTTTTTATTTGTATCATCCAGGAATTGTTCATTCATGTAATGTATTGGAGGTTGCCCCCTCAAAATGCTTGTTTCTAAGGCGGTGATATCTCTTTTCTTCTATTTTTGGAGCTGGTTTCACAACATAAAATTTAAGGCAAACTTTAAGGAAAACCATGTATATGTCATTTCTCCCATAAACTATAGGCAAGGAAAACTTTAAGGCATGTCATTTCTAGGTGTCATTTCTCCCATAAAATTTAAGGCAAACTTTAAGGAAAATCATGTACATGTTATTTATCCCATAAACATTAAGGAATTTGTAGTGTTTTAGAAATATATTTAAGATTTTGAAAATTTTCTGAAGTAGTTAGATTATGTAAAAAAATTTGAGGCCTTGTTTTAGCAGACTTGGATATGCATTGAGATTAATATTGATATGATATTTATTGATATATAGATTTATATTGATTACCTAATTTTTAATTTCCTCTCCCAAGAAATTAATATTTTCGCTTGGGGTAACGTACTTATGCACACAACAACTAGGCACACATGCATATATGCATATATTAAACATTAGTCTAAATCCATCATGTAGAACCTATCATGAATAATACTAGTGTGCAGGATAATTGTCTTCACACACATTTCACATGCACACAACAAATCCACCATACATACATGCATACATGCATATATTAAAAATTAGTCTACATCCATCTTGTAGAACCTATCATGAATAATACTAGTGTTTAGGATAATTAAATTCACATGAGTTTCACATGGACACAACAAATACACCATACATACATGCATACATGCATATATTAAATATTATTCGACATCCATCTTGTAGAACCTACCAAGAATAATGCTAGTGTGCAGGATAATTGTCTTCACACAAGTTTCACATGCACACAATAGCTCCACCAAACATATGTTGGTATCCAGGTAAGAATTATTTATCCACCCTAATCCAACATTAATTTTATCATTCAGGGAGCGTATCCTTTCAAAGAAAAACGCAAGGTATATGTAGGAACAAACGCATAATCCATTCAACCAAGGATTTATAATTAAGATTCAACACATTGTCGTAATATGAAATCAAATGCTGAAATCAAAGCAATATTAACAGTAACAAATAATTAAAATAATCATAACAAGGAAATAACTCTCACACACACACACAGACACAACACCTGATCATAATAGTGAGCCCAGCTCTCTGACGGGGGGCTGCGTTAGTCACAGAACACTTTAGAATAGAAAAACCAAAGGTATTTTATTAATCTGAAAAATGTGATTACAACATTCCTTTTGGAACCCCCAATTACAAGAACAATATCCATTTTATACACAGCATGAAAGAATAACAGATTTCCCTAGAATGTAGCAATCATGTGTTCAGAAATACACAGCAGTTGGAACAACACAAACATTAGTTGTCCAGAATAGAACAAAGGCCAAGAATAGACCCAGAAAATCATAACTCCAGCTTGATAATCTCCCTGTAGCTGACCGGTACTAGATCTCTTGCGAAACCGCTGGAGCGAGGGTTCCTGTTCTCCAAATTGCAATCAAGCACATGTCTTAGTGTCGCAAATAGGTAGGACTCTGTGACTTCACTTCATTAATTAAAATATTCCAATTGGACAAGCTAGGGGTATTTACCTCATAAGTTTAGCATAGAAAATTTAGGTAATTAAACACAAAAAGATAAAAAAGGATGATAAAAATAGACAGAAAGGTAGCCAGATTTGGTGCCTAACATCTCCCCCCAACTAGCCTACTACATGCCCTCATGCAGTCCACTGCCTCCGTAGGTCTGGGTTCTGCAAATTGTGATCTTCATGAAGCCCAGAAAGATTATACTCTAAAGCCATCTCTATCCCTGGAAATTTAAATCCATATGAAAGGAGAACTTCCTTCCACCAATCTACCGAAACATTTTACGTTGGAGTGTAAACTCCTGCAAGCAACCAAATAATAGGGTACTGGAACCGAAGCCTCATCCACCGAATCCCACATGTTTGGACACATGCCACATATCTAGGTACTTTGGCAAGTGCTCAGGAAAAATTAGGCGCCCCAAAAGGTTGTCTGTTCCAGACAGTTGTTGGTGAAATCATCCATATTTTCTGACAACAATCGAGGGCCTCTTTTTGAGAAACAGTTAATTGATTAATACAAATATCAAGGCACCACCTTTGTGTCCTTAGCATTCTTTCTTTGTTCTCCTAAAATTTCAAAAAGGCATGGTGCTTATTGTACACTGTATCTGACCTCCCATGTTCCCCCCTTACTATAAACGGCTTTGTGCCTTGATTAGACTCAAAAGTATCACAAGCCTTCTGCCAATGAATTTTATTGAAAGCATAAGAGGTGAGGGCCATCATATGGATGTCTCCTACATATGGGACTGGATTAAAGTATCTGTCCAGCCATAACAAATACCCATGTAGATAAAACTCACACAACAAATGTTGAGTTGGCACATCATGATTTCTCATGATCTGGAGGAATTGTACACCATCTTCTATTTCATAACTGACCTCGTTCTTAATGCTCTCCATGCAAAATAAAAGAAAACATTCATGAAAAAATAAAGAATAACAAGAATCAGGGGGATGGCATGCCATCACCTATTGCACCAATTTGAACATATGTTCCTTATCACCTTTTAATTCAACCACTTGTTTTTCCAGTTGTTCCATCTTATGCTGCTGCTTTGCATTCCTTAACCTCATAATATATATGCGCTCCAGATATCCGAAAACGGTTGTGGAGGCTCTTTCCTCAGTTATTTTGGTCTCGTTCTTATATTGGGCCATTGTAGACTTCCACGTTTGTAATTCGGTCGTTAAGGCATACTCTCTAGCTTCGAACAGTTGTTAAATTAGCTCTGTTTCAGTTCCTGCTTTGACCTTGAAAAATTTAGATTTCTTGGCCTGCCGCTTATATTTGTTGACTTTTTTTCTACATCCTATGCACTTTCCTTCTCAAATCCCTCACTTCCATTTTGAGTTGCATCACTTCCTTAAACTACTGTTGGTATCTCTGTTTGACAGGAAGTCTTCGCGGTCCACGCGGCTCTGCCTCTTATTACTTGACCTGTATTTCTTCTGCCTCAGCAGCTGGAGGCAAATCCATCAGGATTGCCTCTGTCAGGCCAATAGTTGGTCCAACCTCCTCTGCCTGTTCTTCTTCTATTACGTCTTGCTTGACTCATTTCACACTTACATGCTCCATTGGTGCATTCATCGGGACCACTCTGCTTGGTCCCTCCTCTTCACAATTGGCCATTCTTTCATCCTGTACATTCTCTTCGGCCAGTGGTGGCCCAGTAAGATGTTCTTCTACTAACATACCTGTTAGGGCCTCTTCCGGTTGTGGCCTTCATTTTAAATTCAAAGCCATAGGAATGGAAATGTTTTCTTCCTCTCTTTGTTGTGGGGAATGAATTACCCTTGCTCCCCTTAGAAGAAAGATGGGAAATTGGAACGAATCCTTTGCATTCAGCCCCGAGGTCGATGCTGGTTCTTTTGGAGCAGCGCCAGCCCCATACCTTAGTTCCCCTGTCATTTCCTCTATAGTTTCTCTAGTCAGAGTGGTCACAACTCCTTCTTCAATCGGATTACCCTCCTCCATTGGTTCCATGACAACAGGAGATCCCTGTGGAGTGACCTTGGTCGCAATGTCGACCAATTCACCCTCTTTCAGTTGTTGTGGGTTTACCTCCATGCCCATAGCACTTTCTAATTGTTCAGTTGGCTCTGCGGATGGGGCTGGTTCCTGTGTAACAGCCTTAGTCGTAGTGCTGCTGGGTATCTCTGTAGCTTCCATCGATTCCACAAGCTTAGCTTCTTCTTGGGAAACTGTCTATTCTTCATGCTTTGCAGTCTCCATTTCCATCTCGTCAGGCTCCTCCTGATTAATGTAATCATCATCCTATGCAATTCCTTGCATGGCTTCTTCCTCTTCATCCTCCTGCATGGTTTCAGCTTCTTCCACCCTAGCAGCCATAGTGGCTTCTATTTCCTCCTCTGTGGAATTCCAAAACAATTCCCACGGAATCAGGATCTTCTCGATGGCATTCATTACTAGCAACTGAACTAGCCCATGGTGAGAGAGGACTACCAACACCTGCTGCACCCCCCGAGTTGAATTTTCCATCAGTTGAAGGCTTCTTAACAGAAAATAGGGCGCATTCATTGAGAAGGCCTCTGCTTGTGGAAATTGCAGATGGGCCCAAATACGGAGGTGATATTTGAAAATAGTCGAATACTTCCCTTCACATGTCATATATTTTATGACAACCTCTGCAACCTCTCCCCATGGACGAGGTAATGAAGCTCACTTGTATCCTCAACCCTTTTGCACAATGCTTTCCCTAGCTTGTAGAAAAGCTTCGGGGAGCTCCGGAAGGGGCGTTCTTCTTGAAAACCACCGTTCACCACCTTGCGACAACCCACTAACTTCTGTGATGGTCTCTTCCATCACTGGAATTTCGATTCCTCGAACCCAGGAAGCTCCTTCTTCTAGATTCAATGCGAATTCCATCGCAATTTCTTCATCCCATTCGTTCAACCTATCAAAGTACACATCCCAACCTGTATTTTCAAATACTCGCCATACCTCCCAATTTCTTCGAACTCTCATTGAATCCTCGGGCTCATGTCGCATCGATCGACCAACCATTGTTGTAGAGGTGGAGTCAGCACAATGGCTACTGTTAGCTAGCAGGCGAGAGTGACAGGGCTCTAAACTGTAAGTAAATGAAATAACGTCATGGTCACTTTCGAATATAATGGATAAGCAGTACTAGTATGCTTTGGGAGTAATGACAGATGATGGTAGTACTGTTAGATACTCTTATAGTTTAATGCAGCATGTTGGGAGATGACCGATATGACTTTTGTGCATACGAGTACGCACTCCAACTCATATGGTGTAATTATGACGTAATTGAGGTCATTAAATTGGTTTTGGTGGAAATTGTGTGTTATAAATGCCTTTACAAAGTACACCATAATTCATCATGACGGTTGCCTCCCCCCAACTAAATGATGGTCGTCCTTGGAACGTTTGATCAGCCTTTTGGAATAGTTAATTAAATCCAAAAATCAACAGAGACGTACCTGTGGAATTACCTTAAAGTGGAGTAACATAAAAATTATCCGTTAGTGAATAATATGAACAGTGAGTAACAATAGCTAAATAGTAACAACCTGAGCAATAGCGAAGCTATGGGTAGCAATGATTCTTGAATAACAATAGTTTCAAATGTGGCAGTATCTTGAGTAACAAAAAAGTTTAGATATAGCTTATGATGGTATACTTGGTAAAACAGGTAACAAACTTATCAATGATTAGCATTAGCAGCAACCGAACAATAATGCTTGATGTAAACAACCCGAGATATGACGCCAATGATGTAGCGGTGACAAATAACGACATCGGCGATTAATAGCGACAACGAATGTAACAATATGATGATGTAACAGCAACAGATAACAACATCTTGATGTAACAACCCGAGTAACCACGTCAATGGTGCTTAACCAACTTCGAGGGTATTTTATCATCAGCAGGCAGTGTAGAAGCAACTAGATATGACATCAATGATATCGAAAAGCATCAGCAAAAAATATATCTATATTAGCTGCTTAGTCAGGTAACACCAAATGTTGCTGCTCCTGTCTCTTCTTTATTATTCCTGCAAAATACAAACAAGTAAGTAATAACCTGTTTATCATTTTTCTTTTCTTTTCTTTTTTTGAAATTTTTTTTTAATATTTTTTTTTTATAATTTTTTTTTTTTTAGATGAGAGTGAGCGTGTCTTATATTGCAATAACCATTAGATCAGATGAATCTGAAAGGGTTTTAAAAAAGGCATCTTTAGAAGCTGGACGATGGTATAATTTTAGACGGTGTCCATTCACCACAAATGTGGTCTGATTCTCATCAATTATAATTAATCTAACTCTCCCATTGTCAAACACTGCGTCCACTGATATGGTCCCATCCAGTGAGTACGAAGCTTGCCTTTGAAATCCATGAATCGGGAGTCATACAGTAACGCCCAATCCCCTTCATGAAACACCTTAGTTTTGATGAATTTATTATGTCATTTCATTCTCTGCTGTTGAAAAACAGTAGTTCTCTAGATAGCTACTGATCGAATCTCGTCTAACTCATTCAGCTATTCCGGTTAGTTTTTTCGTGCTTCTGATAGATCTAAACCTACTTTCAGAGCTGTTATGAGTGTGCTAATTTCAAACTTGACGGGAAACAAGGGGGATTTCCCATAAAATAATTCAAATGGAGAAAACCCTGTTGTATTCCACCATGTTGACCTATAAGCCCATAAAGCTTCTGGAAGTTTTTGTGCCCAATCCCGGTGATGACTTGCTACTATCTTTGTCAAGATATTTTCCAATACCTTGTTTGTACTTTCTACCTTCCCATTCACCTCTGCATGATAGGGGGTTGTTACTCTATGTTTGAACCCATATTTTTGCATCACTTTCTCTATCATAGTGGATGTGAACTGTGATCCTCTGTCTGATACAATTTCTCTGGGAGTCCCATACCGAGCAAATATTTCTTCAAAAAGGAAGTCTGCCACTACTTGCTTTGTTGCTCTCATGACTGCTTTAGCCTCCACCCATTTGGTTACATAATCGGTACAAACTAGGATGTAAGCTTTCTGATGAGAAGGTGGGTTTAAGGGTCCAACAAAATCGATGGCCCATTTCTCAAATGGTTCAAGGAATATCTAGGGTTGAAGGGGCATTTCATCTGCTTTCCCATGTTGTCCCATCCACTGACAGCTATCACACCTTCGAATATAATCCCAAGCATCATGAAAAATGTAGGGCCAATAATATCCCATATGTAGCACTTTATGACCTGTCCTTCTGTCTACAAAATTTCCTCCATAGGGTCCATCATGTGCAGCCTTTAAGATCTCATAGATATCATCCTTTACCACACAACGCCGAATCTGCTGGTCAATCCCTGTATGGAAGAGATATCCTTCCATCCATGAATATCGGTACTCTGGTGAATGATCTTCATTTTCTACTTATAAGACAAGTGACGAGGCACCTCACCTGTAACAAGATAATTAGCAATATCTGCATACCATGGAGTGTTAGTAGAAACTGCAAAAAGATGCTCATCTGGGAAATTATCTTCAACTGGTGTATTCTTACCATCATGTTCTATCATAGACAAGAAATCTACAACCACATTATCCTTCCCTAGTTTACCTACTATAGTAATATGAAATTTCTGTAGTAATAACAACCACCTTGTAACATGACCAGCGGTAACAGGTTTGTTCATCAAATACCTAATGGCTGCATGATCAGTATGCACAAAAGTAGAATACCCAGTAATATAATGGCAGAACTTGTTGATGGCATAAACGACAACAAGGAACTATTTCTCAGTCACCGTGTAGTTTAATTCAACAGGGGCCAAATTCTTACTAACATAGTAGACTGTGTAAGGTACTTTATCTTCCTGTTGTCCCAATATGCAACCAATTTCTATTTGGGAAGCATCTTTGTGAATGTGGAAAGGTAATGCCCAGTCTGGTCCTCTAAGAATCAGGGCACTACAAACTATTTATTTAATTCTCGTGAAGGCTACATCACAGTCATCTGACCACACAAATTCTGAGTCTCTTGTTAGTAATTGAAATAATGGGTGTGCTAATTTTGAAAATTTTTCTATGAAACGCTTATAATAACCAGCACAGCAAATGAAGCTATGTACGTGTGTGGGTGTTTTACGTGTTGGAAAGTGCATAACTACCTTTATCTTTGTTAGGTCCATCCTGATTCCTTTAGCCAAGAGAAAATGTCCCAAAACAATTCCCTTTTCCATCATCATGTGACACTTTACCGTGCTCAGGGAAACACGCGCTTGTATACATCTTTCAATAAATTTTTCTAACTATTTCAATCCCTCTAAGAATGAGTCTCCATATGGAGTGAAATCATCCATATAAACTTCAACAACATCATCTATCAAATCAGAGAAGATTCCCAAAATTTCCCTCTGGAATGTTGCGGGGGCATTACACAAGCCAAAAGGAAGGACCCGGTATGCGAATGTTCCCTAGGGGCATGTGAAAGTGGTCTTGTCCTGGTCCTCAGGAGTGATCTGGATTTGATTATATCCACTAAAACCATCTAGAAATGAGAAAAATTTCTTGCCGAAAAGTGTGTCTAAAACTTGATCGATAAATGGTAAGGGAAAGTGATCCTTCTATGTGGCCTTATTTAATTCTCGATAGTCCACGCAGATCTGACATTTACTATTCTTCTTGGGAACCATTACCAATGGTGAGACGCATTGGCTGTCTGAGATAGGGTAGATAAAACCCACATCCAATAATTTATGAAGCTCTTCTTTCACAATGTTTTTCAATGCAGGATTCATCCTTCTCTGAGGTTGTCTTATAGGACTACAATCTTCCTTGATATATATATATATATGATGGGTTCATAAGTTAGCAGGGATCCATTTCATGTCTAAATAATCCCACATGAAGGCTTCCTTATGCTTTCGAAGAACATCTACTAGCTACTTCTTCTGGGATTCTGACAGACCTGGATTAATATTCAAAGTTTTCCCCGGTTCTATCTCCACCTGAACACTTTCATGAGGTGCATCAACATCTTCTCCTAACTCTTTCACTGTTTCAATAACTTCCTGAATTTCACAGCTTATGGCAGATTCTAGAACCTTCTGATTTGGCTCTGAAACGAAACAAGGATCGTTCATGAAGGAAGTAATCACGTCATCTTTTTATTCCATATTCAACTGAAGGGCCTGCCTAATAGTAAGGACCGATATCACTTCTTCATCTTCAACCTCCATCATGGATATAGCCTTCTTACCGTCCGCTGAATTTTTAGGTGCATCTAGTTCTGCAGGTGGGTATAGTACCAAATTCTTGGCGTTATGCCCGTTAGAGATAACCATATTTCCTGAACGGCACCCAATATAAGTGTCTGCAGTAGCCAACCATGGTCTGCCCAAAATTAAGGGATGACCACCCACTCAAGACTATGTATGAAATACCAGGAAATCTATGGGGTAATTCCATGCATCTACTGAAATTTTCACGTCCTTCAACTTCCTTACAGGTTTAACTGTAGATCGATCTGCCAATTCCAACACTGTAGGTGTATGCTTCAAATTTTGTAGGCATAATTTATGCATGGTTTCAGTAGTGTTGACATTTATGGCAGTGCCCAGGTCTACCAGGAAATTCAGAATCTCTACCCCATTAATTTGTACTGTCAAAACCGGGTTCCTAGGATCTCCATATTTCACTAGTATTGATTTTCCCATCATGAAGTCCGATAATTTTCCCATACCATGTATAGTGACAGGGTCTTTAGTTTTCTTCACAGGTTTCTTTGAGCAATATTCCCTAAGAGTCTTTGCATAAATTGGCATATCCTTCATGGCTTGTAGCAAGGGAATTAAAAAAAATGAATTCTGCAATTCTCCTAATAAATCAAATTCAACTTGTGGGTTTGGTTTACCCATAATCAACCTCTCTGGGTATGGTGGTTCAAATTGATGTTGTTTTGCAGGAGGCATCTGGCTTTTAACAGTTTGTTTTGGCTCTCTATTGGTCGATTGTGCCTCTCTTTCTTCATTATCAAGTTGTTCAATGATAACTGGAGGGGGTTGGGTATCGACTTTTCAACCTGATTGCAAATTAATTTCATACAGTTCTGCAGTAGAGATACTATACGAAGGCAGGTTGAGAACATCAGCTTTATGGGCTACTTTGTTATTTGGATTAGGATTAGGCTACATTGGAAGCTAATGATGGACATGTTGATTGCCAAGAGTCACATTGCAGGGTAATTAGAGTTTCTTTTGTGGAATCTATTGTGGAAACTACCCTAAAAAGGGTCCTCGCCAAGTTGGAGCCCATGGTGAACTCATACTGGCTTGAGGGTTCCATTGCTGCCACAGTGGGTACTAGTATTGCAGCCACATAGGGGGAAAAGGCATATTTTTAGGGTTCATGTTATAACTATTGAAATACTGAGATGGATCTGGGTACATACCTTGATTCCCCATTGGTGGTCGAAGTTTCCACGGCTTCCTGGTGCCCATAAGGTACAATTTCTCCATGTCCTCCCCTGCTGCTTGAAACACCGCTTTCAGGCCCGGTAAGGAAGGGCATGAGCTTGTTACACGATTTAGCTCACATATGTCACATTTTTCTATGGACTTTAATGGGAATTCCCTTTCCAGATGATTCTTTTTTCATTTTAGGAAAAATATTGCCATGGTTCTATCCAGTTCCAGCTACTTCTTCTTTACTTGCAAAGTGTCCATTTGTGTTGACAGGGTACTGAGAATATCCGTCCTTAAATTGTCTATCAAGTTCCCAATTTCTGCTTTTGTAACACCCCTACCAGATCCTTTTACTGAACGAATCCCTGATCTATTTCTTGCAAGTCCCCTCGAGCACTAGATACACAAGTTGCAAATATCTTCGAAAGTTTCCTTGGAGATGTCCCCTTTCCCACAATATTCAATAGTTCCATTGAGTCCTCTTGAAAGGATCGAAGGAGAATAACCTTCAAAATTTCCTTATCCAAATCGGAATTACCTGACCTCTATAATAGGTATTTAAACCTCTCCACACAATCTTCCAAACTTTCATCTTCTTTCTGTGTGAACTTGAAAATCTCCTCCTTGACGTTCCAAGATTTGCAGTAATCCTGGTACTTTTCTAGAAAAGCTA